>VXBU01008198.1:2818902-2924911 GCA_013400315.1 Bombycilla garrulus
CCGCCCTGAGGTGGGGCTTCAGGAGGGCAGCGCGGGTGGCCCGACGGACCGTGGGGTCACTGCCTTAGGGTGTCGCCGCTTCCTTCGTCCCCGTGGGTGTCCGCTGTGGCTGCCGCCCACGCGAGGGTGCGGCTGTCACTTTCACCCCGTCCTGATGTTTGGGTTCACTTCGATTTGGGCCTTGCTTTGGTGCGCATTGTTCACAGCTCGGGCCCTTTCCTGGCTAGACCTCAGCAGGCCGTCACTTTCATCCACAAATGTTTAGGGGTCTGGAGCATCTCTCTTACGAGGACAGACTGTGGGAGCTGGTCTGTTCAAGTCTAGGGAAAAGAAGACTGAGAGAAGATCTTATTAATGCATATAAATATCGCAAAGGTGGGTGCCAACAGGATGGTGCCAGACTCTCTTCAGTGATGCCCAGTGACAGGATGAGAAGCAGTGGCCATATACTATAACAAAAGTTTCACTTCAACCTGATGAAGAACTTTACATTGAGGAGCAGGCTGCCCAGGGAGGTCATGGAGTTTCCCTCTCTGGAGACATTCCAAACCCACCTGGAGTCATTCCTGTGTCACCTGCTCCAGGTGACCCTGCCATGAGAGGGGGTTTGGACTGGGTGATCTCAAGAGGTCCCTTCCCACCCTGACCTGTGATTCTGTGAATAGCTTCAATGCCTGTAGGTGGGAAGTGGGGAAGGAAATCCTGTCCCATATCACGTTTGTATCAGCATGAGTCACCTTTCACAGGATCACTGACAACTGGTTCCTCCAAGAGCGGCAGGAATGCAGGCCTTGAAAGGAAAGTCACTTCTTCTCACGGTGCAAAGTGTTGCATGTTCCTTGGATGCTTTCCCTGGGCCTGGTTGTTGGCTGGGCCAGGGAGAGCTTTTGCCCAAGCAGAGCGCTGGAATGGGAAATGAAGGAGAGTTTGGACAGCCCTAGGAATGGATGGTGGAAAACATATCTCTCATTCCTTCCTTGCTTTGCTTCTAAACACATCAGTTGGAAAGGCAGAAGAGGAATGTATTGAGTCCAATAGTGAGATAAAGTACAGAAAATGAAAAGCAAGGGTTCAAATAGGTTTCATCAAAGCAGATCAGCTGATTTTTAACATTTAAAAAATACATTTTATACACAGTTTTCCTAAAGAAAGCTCTCTTCTCATTGGTTGGGATAAATAAACCATTTTGATTCATGAACAGCTGAGAGCTTTACACTGAATTATTACTTTTTAAGTATCAGAAGTAAACCTGAGAAACATTCTTTCATGTTCTGAATTTTTCCTGGCTTAGCTTACAAGTGATGGGTCTTACTACTTAATTTCATTTTCATTTCTGAGTCATGTTCTATTTACATGAAAAACGAGATTTAATTAAAATGTTCGAAACAGTATTGCAAAATTACATTTAATTGAACAGATGTGCCTTAGATGTGATTAATATTGTAAAGAAAAACTAAGGATATGTTTGGTCACCTGCTGTGAATTGACAGAGACCAGCATTGCCACTAAATGAAGTAAACTTGCCCTTCTTGCTACTTCCTCTCCTTGCACAAGTGTCTGTGCAGCGAGTGAGCTGGACCAGGGTCAAACCTAGTCTAGCCAAAAAAAGAAGTCAATTTTAAGCTAAACAAGATGAGTGATTCAGTTCATTATCCTGGCAGAGGGGAGGTGGTAATGTGGTAGTTAGGGATGAGTGTTTGGGGCCTGGTGAGGGCAGAGATTGTTTCTCTTGGCTGCAGCACTGTCTTAAAATGAGCTTGAAAATGTAGTTTCTATGGCATCTGTACAGAGGCTGGCTTGGCTCCAGCCTACTGAGAGCGTGAGCCCAATGTGAGCACAACTCTCTGTGCCTGGCCTGAGAAACAGGCCCTACGTTTTTGAAACACATTTTGCATTTAAAAACTGACTTACTAACCAGAGGAAATACTAAGTATTTTCATTCATTTGACTTAATTGTTTCTAAAGCGTTTAGAGCTGCTTAAAACCTCATTAAACAGTCAAGTGTCTAAAATCCAAGAGAGTTAGATGCCTGTTCTGCTTAAGAATTTTTTAAAATTCTACCACTCCTCTAAAACTGACAATTGTTTCCAAAACGTAGCCCTTGATCTTTATGCTTTTATGCTGAGTAGGTCTTCCCTTGTCCAACTATTTTAATTTACTAGTTGGAAAAAGAAAAGAAACTTTTCTTCTTCCCAGTTCCTAATTGATGCATCTTACAGTAACATTAATTTCCCCCTTCTGTGTATCCCCTGCACTTGCTTGCTGAACTTGACTCAAATCTAATAAAAAAGTCTTCCTGGATAACAGAATAATCTAGTGGGGAAGACTTGAATAGTGGCATTTGTTGCATTGTGAAAACTGAAACCAGTTTGTATGCTTAAATTATGCAATATGTGGCATTATGCTGTAATTGGAAGGCTTGGGGTGGTCTTACAGGTACATTTTGTGAAGCTATGACACATCCCCTATAATTCATTGTAGTTCTAAGAAGATTCATTGATGCATTTTTGGTGTTTATGTAATATTAATGAAGGATAAGTGGGGCCTTGAAGACTGAAAATTTGAAATCTATTTTCAAATTTTATATTCCTAAAATAGGTTTTGATGTTTAACATATATCTTCTGTCTAAGGACATACAGAGAGTGAGAGAGTTTTTTATTCATTTGTTTTCTTTCTACAACTACTGCTTTTCTGTACAAATAGGAAGTAGAAAGAATTTTTACATTCAGTGTAGGATATTGAGATTACTTCTAAGCATTCATGAATGCTGATATAACAGCATTGATTTCTAGACATTTCATATCAAAATTATGCTACTTCTGTGGAGATAATTTGAATCCAACTATTATATCTTATACAGCAAGGTCTTTAACAAAAACATAAATTTTAATATTTTAAAGATAAATTTAGATAGGTAATTTTAATTTCAGTGTACCCTGCTAGCCTGATTTTATCCATTCAACCTGCACTCCACTGAATTCCAAACCACTGTTGTTCTAGCAGCTTTACAGACACTCAAAATCTGTGAGACATGAGAAAAGGATCCATTTGGGGGCTGAAATCTAAACAAAATGCAGAGTAAATTAGCTCAGTTGGTCAGAGCATGGTGCTAGTAACACCAAGGTCACAGGCTCGGTCCCTGTATGGGCCATTCACTTGAGTCAAATCAGTGATCCTTGTGGGTCCCTTCCAGCTCGGAATATTCTGTGATTCTGGAAATACTTGTGTAAACCCACACAGGTGACAGATCTGCAGGAGGCTGTTGTCACAGCTGATGAAGAGTGGAGCCACAGACTCAGAGCATTGTCTGCTGCTCTCAGAGGCATTTTACACAGTTACAGTTGCAGGCCCAAGGATTGCATTAATGTTTTAGCTGGCTGAGTGTTTTCCTTGGATTTACAGGTGCTCAGACTGGGAGCTGTGGACAAACACAAGAACAGAGCTGTGTCTACGTAGAATCCAGTCAGGCAATTACTGTCATGTTAGAGAGAGCCACAGCAGTGTCCTTGTAGCTTTGTGCTTGAGCCCCAAGTTCCCCTATATTTTAAGAGCTTGAGTTATCCTTTAGACTGTATTTGGTTACATATAGAAATACTCTTCCAAAAGACTGTGAGAAAAATGTCAGTTTCTGTCTCTTTCACTGAAGCGAGGATTATAAGAAATCATGGCAGTTCCTGAAGTTACAGCAGTTTATGCCCATAGTGGATTCTGCTCTTCCAATAGAAGGTCGTGAGAGTTCTTCATATGAAGTGTTTCATCATCTTCTTCTGCCCATCTGTGTTTTAAATGAAAGCTATGAGCTCTGGTTTTTTTTTCCTGTAGAGCATAAAAGTAAGTGTATATCCTTCTGAAAGACTTGCAGGTTTCAAACCTTGCAGATTGAGGCACCCTGCAGTTTGTGTTGGGCATCCAAGCTATGGAGAATAGCCAAGCCTGGCTTGCTGGACAAATCACTGTGAGGGTCACTTATTTAAAAGATTAGTTCTGTCTTTGTGTAGTGTAAAGGTAGAAATGGAAGTGCAGCCAAGGAGTTGTGGAATTCAGCAGACTGCAGCCAGATTTTGGTGAGGGCCAATATGGAGGGGTAAAGTACAGATTAAGATTATATTCTTCAAAATAGGTGTCTGACAGAACTTCAAAAGGGACCTCAGCTTCTATTTGGGATTTTCAGCTGTCAGCCCTGCTCCAGGTGGGGCCCTTAGTCAAATCAATCATGTTTGAAGTGAGGTAGCTTGGGGCTGAGAGATGGACAAGGTACCTCACTTAGCCCAAGCAATATTCTCTTCATTTTGTCATTAGGAGCTCTGTATTCCTAGATATATTTTGGTTCTGCTTGGTACCGAGAGAAGAAAATTCATTTTTCTCACATAGAGGATAGCATATGTCTAGCTTTAATGGGTACTTGCCCACAAAGTGCAAATTGATTTGTTATCTAAATTGGCTTTTTTTAAAACGTACATCACCTCCTGAAGAATTGGCTTCTTTACCAGGAACTCCATGGTAAATCTCTTTTCACTTTTTCCTATTGAAGTTTTTCTGCTTTTCATAAATTATTCAAGAGACCAGAGGGATGGCTAATGAGAGATTAACTCAATGCCCAAGGGCTAGGGCATTTCCCTGGGATGTGGTAGAGTCAGGCTGCAAGATCTCACTTCAATTAATATTGCTTCCCACATCACAGGAGAGTGTGCTCACTGCTGGGAAACACACTTGAGTGTAAATCTTCAACTCTCTTTTGTGTACGCTAGCCAGGCACTAGCCTATATATTAGATTAAAAAAAATACCACTTTTAAGAACTCTGCTGAGACTCCAAGTTATGAAGTCAACTCTGAGTAGCAACACCTGAGGAGAATCATTAGGATTTTGAGCAGCATTAAGTAACCAAAGGGGATTTGGATACAACAAAGCTTTCCTAATCAGCACCTGAGCAAGGAGGGAGTTCAGTGGTTCTGTCTGTTGGATTTGGACCCTTACACAGGGTTTTGACAGAGCTATGGTGGATCTTGCTGTAACAATTTACAAAGTTATTGCATGTAAGTTTTTCCCTGTGCTAATGGTTCTTACCCCCTGGGAATCAGCAGAAGGTGGATTTGCTCCAGCTCTTGCTCTGTTGTTCCAATTCAAACCCACTGCCACAGCCCTGTAAGCCAAATCACTGAGCTTTAGACAGAACTAAGTGAATTGCCTTTGCATATTCTTTTTGGTGACCTCTGTGCTGGGGACAGCACCTTTCAAAGAGGAGGCAGAGCATCCATCAGCTGGGGGGAAGCATCTAGTTGGGGGAATAATACCTTGAGCTGTTACAGAAACTTTTGTCCAGAGCTCACATATCAAAGCCTTTGTGGATCTCACCCAGACTCCTATACCTTTGTTTCTGAAAGTTGTTCTGGCAGGGCAGCTCTTGCCACTGTTTCCTTGCATTGTATAAACATACATATGCTTTCTGCCCAGGAACTTTTAGAAGTTTGCCACCAGACTAGAAGCAACTGTCAGTGATTTTCCCAGTGTGTTTGTATGTGAGTGAGTTTTTGTTTTGAATCTGTGGAATGCTGAATGGGCATCTGTTTCAGTGGTGCGGGTGGGATAAACCTCAAAAACTCCATGGATATCGACTGAACCATGCAGTCAGTAGTGGTAAATTGGAACTATTCGCTCTTTTCTGAGCTTCACATTCCTTCCACACTTCAGAGTAGGTCTATGCATTAGCATCACATTTCCTCTATTGATGTAATACTTAGAATAATTTATTTTAAAGTTAAACATGAAAAATGCTCCCTTCAAGTTCATGTTAATGCATGATGTTTTTTATTTGCTGTTAAGGGAATAAATGAAATTATTATATCTTTGAGTTTTGCAGTCATTCTAATTGTGTCTTAAAATTTTAACTGTCTTGGAGATGTCATCAAGATTAAAATATGTGTATACATGGAGAAAGAAGTGAGGCCTGTATCATTAATGCCATGAAAACTTTGAAGATGAAAAAGCAAAGCAGGGCAGTATAACAATAATATTAACAATCTTACTTTGCATTTAGGAATTTTTGTATGTGGTAATAGCAACATTAATGTGCCCAGCTGCCTGAAATATTCTCTGGAACTTCCGTCTGCTTTTTTATAAACATAAAACATTCTTTTCTGTTTTGACAGTTAAAAATTATGCTGTTGAGGGAGTAAACAGATTTTTAAGTTACCTGTTCAAACAAGTAAGTCTTCTGTTGAATCTTCAAAAGGTTCCAGTAGTAGGAAATATGTTACCAAGTAACACATCTATTTGCAGTTCATTTTTTTAAAGCAGTGGTGCAGTGAGAGGAGATGCCATTTTTTCCCTGTGAAGTTTGTCTCGTTTTCTTCAGCTTGTCAAGTCTGTTATGTCAGTGTTGAGTATTAATCTTAAATGGAAACATACTGCTTCCAGCTCAGGGAGTCCTTGAGCTGCAAATTGCAGGAGTCTGAGAGGGTTTTAACAATATATTCTTCCTTGGGCATCTTGACTTCTGTCAGAGGTAGATACTGGATGAGACTGATTTTTGATCTGACTGCTGCTGTGTTAACAGTGAATGCGGTTGAGGTGCAGAATAATTCTTTCATATGGGTGAAAGAAAAGAAAGAAAAGTTTTTGCAAATACAGCATTAGGGAGTTAAGTACTGTGGAAGCATAATTTCCTTTGAGAGGAATGGTTTTCTCTGCAATTAGAACACAGATTTAAGAAAAGGAACTAAGGAATCTAAGCATTTCTGCTTCTGACTCTGCCATATGCTTTGAATTCAACTCTAAAAGTTTGTACAAGTTATTTTTGTATAAGACATTTATGAATTACTGAAGGGGGAAATGAGAAGCATTACTTAATAAGAGCAGTAGTTGAACACTAGTACTTGTTTTTGTTTCAGTGCAATTATGTCGTGTTAGTCTTAATTTCTTTATCCAGCGTGCTTTGACAAGTGAATGTAAGCTTTGAAGTAAATGTATGCAAAGTAGTTGACAGTGACAAAACTTCGTATTTTTAGGTCAGGCAAACTACGATTTAACACACTTGTGACAGCAAATGTCACATAATGGAAAGAATAAGGCCTTGTTGAGCACCTTTTGTAGCTGAAATGTGTCTGCACTTACAGAAATGATCAGTAAATCTCATTTAATGCCATCAGGCTACTTGGGTTACTGCACAGTAACTGTGAAGTTAAGAATTAGTGTAGGAGGAGGTACGCAAGTTGTAGTGAGCTTAAACCACACTTCTCAAGTTCTGATCTGCAGCTCTCTGAGGCCATTGCAATACTTGTAGGTCATCCTTACGAGGCAGCTAAGAAAAGCAGATCAATTATCAGCAGGCTTAATGTGCTACCAAGGCCTGTAGCTTCCCTGGAAGATGTTTCCAGGTCTGCAGATGAAGAAGTTGAAAACCATCAGCTCTGGCAATACCACTCCAGTAGCCTCATCTGCAAGGACTTGTCTGCACAGGACTTTCCTGATTAACTCCATGTCTCATTCTACAACAAAGAGTCTGGTTCTGTTTACGTTAAACCATTTTCAAAGTACGATTGCACTTTGAATTCATACCCTACCTTAATCCACGTTAACTTTCCAGTGCGTGCCCTAAGGGAGCAGTAAACTAAACTGGATGACTGTGTCCACACAGGGGTTTAATGGAGTTTAAGTAGCAGAATTCAAGTTCATCAAGGTACTTATTTCAGATTCGTTTTCTTGATGTCCTGGTATAGACAAGCCCCAAGAAGAAAAGTGGTTTAGTTCTAACTGAATGAACTATGTTATAAAATTCATCACTGAAGTCCTAGTACACTTTTGTGTGTGAAATACAGCTACTGTAGGGTATAAAGTAGGCTTTTTTGTCTTGTTTGGTACCATCTCTTTTGTAGTAATTGCAGTTAGATCTGAGAAATAAAATAGTGCTCATGCTGTTCCAACAACTAAATGCTGTATTTGTTTTTCAGTTTGGATCAAAATTCACGTGTTTGCTTAAATAGCAGAAACTTTTCCTCATACAAAAAAATCTGTCATCTGAATCACAATCTCAGCTACGACATTGTGTGTTTGATATGTTTTAACGCAGATGAACAGTGTAAAATTTTAAGTGTTTATAGCAAACTTGAACGTAGTGGAAATTAGACATTTTCTGTAAATGGAAGTATTCTTTAAAATGTCCAGGTTTAATATTGTATAGGGATGAAACTGTCCTTCTCTTATTCCTGAAAATAAGTGTATTTTAAATAATTTTATCTCAGCTGCCACCATATTAAAAATGCATTTGTATTTTCAGCTGTAACTCATAAAAGGTCAGCTCCCATGCTTTGAAAACTCTATACAAGTTGATACTGCATAAATGAGCATGTTTTACACAGTAGGCATATAATGTTATCTGCCCTTCTGACTTGCACTCAGATTAATTATTCTTCATAATTTTTAACTAAAGTTAAAGAACTTAGCTTTTTGGTACTGTCCTTCAGACATTGATCAAAATCTTGTTAATACTGTAACACTAAAGTTTACTGAAGTTTAAACAAAGTAAAGCTCAGTTTTTCTTAGCTCATGTCACACTAAAGCCCTGATCACTGATCAAAACAGCATTAATTATTTGTTTCACGTTGGGGTTGCTGTGTCAAAATCCTTTAAATACCTCTTGGAGCAGAGAGGGAATCTTACGGCCTGTGACAGAGCAGCTGGTGTGGACATGGGCTGATGCCCCAGTTGACAGGTTGTTGGATTAGAAAGAATATCAAAGGCAGTGAGTAAGATTAGGGATAAGTGAACATCTGACAGCAGTTTGCAGCGGGGGAGAACAGATGATAAACAATGGGAGCGGGGTGCGTGGGGGGGTGAGAGGTGAGAAGGCCATGGGAAAAGTGTGGCGGCAATCACTAAAGCTCCAGGTTGCTGAGCCTCATGAATAGAACAGGAAATGGGATTTGCTGGGACAGATGTGCTGAGTGGTGATGAATACATTATAGGGAAATGAGGCTAAACTCCTGAAGGTGAGAGATGTTCTTTCTCTGAAAATAGAAAATATGGGAAAAGTAAAGTTTACCCCTCTGGAGAAGTAAACATTCTTGAAAATTAATATAGAAAGAAGTAATGCTAATGCTAATTTTAATTCAATTATTATTCCACGGGAGCGTTCATGGTAAATTCTAAGTCACATACTTCCAGCATAACAATCTTACAGTGATATTGCATATATGGGATTGAAAGTGTTTATTTTAGTCCTAAGGCTGCACAAATGGTGGGATAGTTTGAATGATGGAGGAGCCTGGAATGGAGGCTCTGACTGGATAATGCTTAGAAGCATATTCTGTATCTGGCATGTATTACATAGCACTCACATAACGTATGTTTGATCCTGCCACTGTTAAGAGACTTGTACTGAGTGATCTTGTGAGGTCCTTCCAGCCTTAACATTTTTGCAATTCTGTAAAGTGATTGAATGCTTGTAGAAAATCATACATAACTCTTCCTGTTCCTTAGGGTACTGTTTCTTTACTTCTTGGACTTCCTTAGTTTATATTGTTGATGGATCCTTTTCCAATATTTATGATATAGTTATGTCAGAAAGCCAACAGAAACTTTTTGCATGTTTGCTTATAGGACCATAAGTCAGTTTTCCGACTTAAATTTCTTACAGGATTTTTTTTTTCAAATTTCTTTAGAGAAAAACTCATTAAAAACCATCTCACACTAAAATTTTAATAATGTGTTACTTTAGCTGAAGGGAGGACAAGCAGAAAGTATAATTGCTAATGTTCTGAGAAAGTACCAATAAGATTTGTTCGCAAGACATCTAGAAATTTATTCCACAATGTATTCTCACAGTTTGAGTTACAAATATAAGATGGTAAAATAATGAAGAAACACACACTGTGAGAGTCACCAACTGGAAGACATAAAGCTCAGTGTTGTAAGGACAGGGGGTGACTTAGCTGTACTGGGAATGCCCACCATCTGTCCTTCCTGACCTCGGATCCCTCATATGTGCTGCCCCTGTCCTCAAGTTGAGGAGACGTGAGGCTGGCCTCCTTTAGTCCCTGCTTGCTCCTAGCCACGTGCACTGTAACTGTAGCTCTCGTTTGTAAAGGAGCAAGGGATTGTAAACAGAATCTGGGATTAATGTGTCCCATAGCCCTGCTTCATGGAATTAGCTGTGCACGTTGAGAAATCCTGTGTTCGGTGTGTTGACCACAGTGACATCACTTAAATACAGCAGCTGAAGAGTTGGTAGAGCTTTGGAGTTACAGATGTTCCACAAAAGTAGCGATCAATGAAATTTGTCCTTCAGTCAGACATAATCAAAGAAATAAAACTTATGATGAGCACAGCAAAACAGAGACAAAAAAAACCGCTCTACTGATTCTAATTAGCATAAGTACTGTCCTAATAGGTGTGTTTTCCATAAAACTGTGATTTCTGCATTTGCATAAAACTGTAGCAAAAGAATTTACCATTTGTTATAGGCAATTCCCATTTTAAAGATGATTTACAGTTGGCTTGCGTAGTTCTTTATATCCCAGTATTAACTGTTACGGGGTCACTGTCATGCAAGTTTCAGAAATACTGCAGTAACACAGAGAACTGTATCTAAATCACTGATCAGTTAATCACCATTTCATTCAATTTACTGAATGCCAGTAGTATATGGTATTTAAATAACAGGTACATGTCTCAATAGTAGTGCCATCGATTAGAATGGATGACTCATTTGAAGGTGTTCACAAGTTATTGAATCTTTCTGTGTTTTACTTTTTCCCCAATGGGAAGATGATAAGAGGACTGCCTCTGTGGGAATCAGCTTTCAGTTGAGTCTCTCAAAATTGAGAGGTAAAAGTGAAATTAAGAAAAGAGCAGAATCTGGAGCTAGTTGCATCTGTCACTTTGAACTGATTTTTGGTAGGGGGTGGGGAGAAAGGAGAGGATGAAAAGCCCTGAGGATCTTTGTGAGGAGGGTCTGTGAGAAAGTCTTAGGAGAAAAATCTAAAGATTGTTCCTAAGCCTTGGCTTCTGTTAGCCCCCTGCTGCTGTTCTTCATCAAGTTGTTTTAATGGCTTTCAAAGCAAGTGAGTGGAAAATGGTTTCTCTGGAACTTTAAGGAGCCTGAACTGAAAACTGTCATTGCTTTATAAGTAAAACACATCAAAGATTGATGGAAGAGTTGCTTGTTAAATACATTGTAGATTTAATTTAAAAAATGGCTGATATCATAAAAGAGACATCAGATCATCATAACGGCCTAAAGGTGAAAGTTTAATGGCTTGTCATCTGCTCAGGAACTTGTGTTGAGTATCTCTTTCATAGCTTTTGTGACCCTATGTATGTCTGCAAGATATTTTTTTTTTAATGAGTGCTGCGTTTTTTCATAATGTATAGATGGAAAAGTAGCAAAACATAAAAATATGTAGGTGGTCGTTACTGTGCTTTTTAATTTTCTGTCTGTCTTTAGGGGTGCCTTTTCTGGTATTTTAAATTAATTGATGCTTCAAATTCTTATCTATTTCTGAAGTAGCTGTTTTTCTTTGTGTTGCAGTGCATAATATTTGTTCTGTGTGTTCACTGTGTGCAAAGTGCATTTGTGCATCATCTGGTAATTGCATGTTTCTTCTGGAACCTGCCCTCTCATTTTCCTCTCCTCTCCCCACTGTCAATTCCCTCCGCAGTGCTCCCGATCAGTAAACAGCATGTTTTTTACTGCTGTGTTGTGTGTTTGCTCATGCAAAAAAGTGAAGGAAAAAAGTGTGCATTGAAAACAGCATTTCCACTGAAACAATGAGCCTCATTTTTTTTAACCAGATATTTTTTCTGATCTCATGCTGCATATGATCAAGGTGCACATTTAGTAAGCAAATACAGACAATTCTTTTTAAAGACTAGAAGAATTCCTCAGCAAGCTGATGAAGTACAATATCCATCTTCAGACTTCAAAAATATTCAGTGTTGTAATTCCAGTTTTAATTCACAAGTTCCTTCTGGAGTAAAACAGCTACATCTAAGCTACATCTATGCATGATTCTAACTCCAGATCTGATTCTATGAAATGCAGAAAATTGTTTTTCCCAAGAGCCTAATATGTGATGACTGCAATTACTGGATTTTCATTCATTTTTGTAAATGATAAAGCTTAGAAATTGTATGTTTCATCAAAAAGCATGACATGATTTGAGTGCAATCTGTAAGATTTTCATGATGTATGAGATCATTTAAATAGGGAGTAAGAATATTGACTATCCAATCAACAACATAGAATTTGGTCACTTGATGTCTATTGTTTTAGGGATTCTTTTTAATGATATTGTCATTTTCGATTATGTTTCAATTAGCTGTAATGGTTATTTGTCAACTTAGAATGGATATAGCATTTTGATTTGCTGCTTAAAAAGATTCTAGACTATAAGTGGGTCTGACCAGATATTAAGATCCTTGGCATGAATTTTTATAACTTAGTGAAATTCCAACCTTGGTGAATAAAATTATGTTTTAGCTCCTCTCATTGATGAGGCCAAGTCATCCCTTACATTGTTTCTATTCAGTCCTAGTTTAAGCAAATTCAAAAGCAATTTGAGTCACTTTTTTTCTGCTTTGTAGGTAAGCTGATTGCAGTAGGAGCAGTTCAGTGCTTTTTAATCATAAATTGTATATTCTGACAAACCAGAACTGGAAGTTAAGATGGGGAGAAAATAGGGGAAAACTAAATTTTTATATTGACAATAACATTATAAATAATAATAATAAAATTAGGCTATGATGCTATATAGCTCTTGTATATATTCTTATCCAGAACTGCTGAAATAAACTATCACTGTTGACTTTGTTTAGTTTCGTTTTGGCTTCCACACCTACCTTTGTTATCATTCTGCCACTTAAACTTGTTGAGTTTTTGAAACAGCATGATTAGAAGAAAAATTGGCTTTCAAAAATCAAATCTTTTGGCAAATCTGCCTTAGAATTTAATATGTGTGTCTGCACTTAGCACTGTGCTTTCAACATTGTAACATTTGTGACACTTGAAAATATTGGACACAAGCAATTTCTGGCTTACTTTGAAAAGCTGTGTTTCTCTTCAGAGTTACATTTCCATAGCAGTGCAGTTTGTGCAGCCTAAAATTTTATCTGTAACTCATCTGATTTGTATTGTTCAGATAAATTTAAAAACTATATGAGATTATTTCATGTACAGCACAAGGGAGAACAGCCTTAAACTGAAAGAAGATAGATCTTGATTAGCTATTAGGAGGAAACTCTTGGCTGTGAGGATGGTGAGGCGTTGGAACAGGTTGCCCAGGGAAGTTGTGGGTGGATGCCACATCCCTGGAAACGTTCAAGGCCAGATTGGAGGGTGCTTTTAGCAACCTGGTCTGGTGGAAGGTGTCCCCGCCTGTGGCAGAGGGTCTGGAAATTAATGATCTTGAAGGTTTCTTCCAGCCCAAATAATTCTGTAAATATTGGCCTCCCATTCAGTGAAACCAATCACTAATCATTAGTACAGAAATTACTGCTATAGTATTTTACAGGATAGTTCTACCAAATCTGAAACATGAATGTCTCCCTGGTTATTTCTGTAAACCACCCTTATTTCTTGTCAAGGAGATGTGGTTGACCTGTCAATCTGGAGAACCCTGGTTTTTTTAATCTCATTTCTTTCTCTTTGATCTGTCTAGGAGCTCAAACCTCTTGGCAGGAATCTGGTGGGACTCATGGGAACGTACAAGCCTCCCTAGAGCATTATGGGACACTCCATAGAAAAAGATTAATTTGTTAAAGTAATAACATAAATGTCAAGATTTAAGTGTAAGGATTCCGTTGGGGAGTGGGAGAGTAGAGATTTAATCGCACCCAGGGGCTGAAAAAGTCAGGGAATCTATTTTACTAAACGGAAAAATTGTCAGGATATTTTCTTTTAAAGAAATGAAAATACCTAGAAGAATGCCAGTTGGCATTGTGTTTTCCCTCCCCTCTGTCTGTGCACTCTTCTGCAGCCCCTAGGATAGAGCAGTGTCAGGCCTTCCAGTCCTGCACTAAGTGGGATGATAAACCACAACCAACAGTTGTGCCTTGGGGAGAGGATGAAAGGGAGAAGAAACGACTCTCTGCTCTGCTATGTTATGTGTGTGTTTTAGTGAGAAAAGTGTCTTGCTCTTGCAAGGGAAGGTGTGTAATTGCTGGTGCTGGTTGTGAATGTTGAATGTTCATTCTCAGACCAGCCCTGCTGACCCTGTGGAGTGAACTTGTGACCTTCATTCTTTCTCTGAGATTTAGGCTCTTCTGTATATGCTGGGTTCATGCCATTGCATGCTCAGAATGAAGTCTTAGAGCTTAAAGTGTCTTGGTTTTCTACTGAAGGAGCCAACAGCAGTGGCCCATAAATAGTTTTAACATGCTCACAGTATTCAGTACTGCTGAGGAGACATGCTGAAAATCCTGGGATCCTGTCTAGGAATATACTTGGAGGAAGTGGTAGCCTTGAGTTCTGGGAGATTTGGTGTGTAGGATATGTCCTCCCTGCTCTCACTTCACCATGGAGACACAGTAGTGCTGCACCTGCCTTTGTTCCCATCTTTGTGGAGACCCAGGATGTCCCAAGTGCTGCCTAACCTTGGTCAAGCTTGTTGATGCTGGGTCTTTGTTGGCAGGTCCAGCCTGGTGTGTGAGGCAAGGTGTACAGTTCACTGAGCTGTATTTTCTGCATTGATTTGAATACTGCACCAGAAGTATTTTGTCCTTTGTAAGTTAGATATATAAATGAATAGATTTGTTAACTATTTTAAAATCATAATGCAATTTTAATGGTACAACAGACTATGGACAGGGTTTGTCTTAACAGCATTCTGCTTCAGGTGACATAGTCAGTAGTTTTGTTTTTTTTAAATTAGAGCAGCGTTCATCAACTGCATAGTTTCTGAATGCAGATTTATTATCTGTTTAAATGTGGAGTGGTCCAGTATTGTGGTAGAAGAGGGATATCTTTATTTTCCTGATGGCTCCCTGTCAGCCAGAAAAGATTTTAATCAGATCCTATATAAGCTGCCGTGGATTGTTAGAATGACTACAGAGGTAATGAGAAATATTAGACAATTGATGGTGGTGATTAGCTTTTGGCTGAAGTACCAGTGGCAACTTAAACTGTGGTTTTATGGTGTTGTCAGTGTTGTTTAACTGAATGACATAGCAAAATTAATGATGAAAGGACAGTTTCTTTCCTTCCTCTCTCAGATGAGGGTCATGACCTAGGGTAGCAAAGAAGAAGAAATTATGCTTGTAGGCGTAGTGGTTGCCTTGGGACTGATGATTTTAAGATTCATTTACTCCTTCTACCTACTACACTTGAGTTTGTTTCTCTCCCTGCTGTGCCTGCAGAGAAGAGGTTAAAGCCCTAATCCCAGCAAAGTCAGGGGAGAGAATCTCTCTCTGAGTCAGAGATCCTACATGAGGCTCTGCAATACCAGTAACAGGCCAGGGAATGTGGGAATGTGATGTGGACCAAAGCAGTGTTTGTCCTGTGTGTAGCATCTGGAGAGTCCTCTTCCTAAGGGGTTGAAAGGTTATTTTAATTAATCAGTGCACAGAATGAGTACAGGAAGGAGCTCAAGAATATTCAGTGAGAATTCTCATCAACTCTGGGGTCTTGAACTTGCAATGGGTACTTTATATTGAATTTCACTCTGTCTTGAAACAGCTACTACAGACAGACATGAATGGTCTAGGTATGTTATGATGAGTGCAGAATTATTGCCCCTGCCTGTCATTAAATATCACTAGTCTGAAATTTCAGTCAGGCCCTTTATCTTGGTAACTCCTCAAAAGAAGCAGCTGCCAGTGGACAAGAAAAGATGAAAACAGGTTTCCTGGAGATGTTTTTAGTTCTTTTGGTCTCTCTAAAAACAAACAAACAAAAAACCAAAACAAAACCAAAAAACAACAACAAACCAACAAACAAAAAAACCCCAAAATTTATTTTTCCCATGGTTATGTGTGTCTCAGTAAAATTTAGAAGTTTGGAAAATGTTGTCCTTAGTAACTTAGGAGATGAAGTGTCATTTTCCAAAGGAATTTTCAGGAATCAGTCTCACTTAATTTCATGAACGTTCCACCAGGTAGAGAGAAATTCTGTAATCCTAGACAAATATTGCAGTTTAAGTCCCACCACAGAAATTACATTATTCAATAAAGATGTTTAGATGCAACTGGGGGGTTCTGGCATTTGGCTGAAATTGCAGTGGTCTGGAGTAAAGTCTAAATTCAGTTCTTCCACCTTTCTAGTGAGGGTCCTAAAGGTGAAGGTTACTGAATGCTAAAAAGTGCTTTTGTAAATCTCATCTTTCGGAGTTATTAATGAATTATTATAAATTTAGCATAGGGCTGTGAACCCATGTGTGTGTTCCCCAGCTTAATTTATTACTGAACTACAAAGGTCATGCTTGTTTGTTTGTTTGTTTGTTTGTTTTCAACTCTAACAATATGCAACAATTTATACAAATAAGGAAAACTCCAGAAAAAGTACTGAAGCACAGAACACCCAGGAGTTCTCAGCAGCCTTTGGTTGAGGTATTTCCCTGGCTTTTATTCTCTGAGCTGGAGCCAGCAGATATACATCCTGGACCTATGTTTCTCAGCCTCCTATTCTAGTTATTGCAAATTGTGTGAGATTTTTTCTTAAACAATAACAGAAAAATATTGGTAAAAGATTCAAGAAAAGGCCTCTGCTGGGGAGGTTTTCTGCAAGTATGGATACATGTGTGAGATGTGCCATACATCTGTTGGAAAGTACAGCACTTGTTCGCAGTAAAGTATTTTGCTGTCATATCAGCTGAATGCAGTTTCCAAATTATATTATCTCTGTTAAAACTTCTTTTGTTATTAGGAATATATTTCTTACCTACATCCAGTCAAAGTTTCAAGTTTTATGTTTTCCCATAGTGCTCTGGAAAAGTGTAAGTAATTTTGTAAATATGAAAGGTGTATGTTCCTTTTAGCCCTGCAAAATAAGAAAGTGTGTTACAAACTTCAAAGGGAAGTTTAGTGAAAATGGCAAAATACTTGCAGCAAAATTCAATAATACAACAGGAATTTATGTAAAAGAGAAGTTGAATATTCATTTTAAATTTTATCATTTGTATACAACGACAGAGGAGTCTGAAGAGTCTGCCTGTTAGCAATTGGTTCCTTTGTACAGAATTGGATTTAACTTAATACTAGGAAATCCCCATCTGTATCTCAACTTATAACCTTAAATTATATACTGACTTGGCAGTAAAATGATGTGAGAAAAGTCATAAATTTGACCTTCATGCATATCATGTTTCTTAATGTCCTTATTCTTTGTAGTATAGATTTCAGTGCACTGCTGTGGATTTGCCTCGGAATAAAGCGTGTTTGATCTGTACATGCAATTGTTCCTGATAATTATGTATATATAAAACAGAAAAACGAGGTGAGAAAGGAGATTTGATTTAATTTAATGTACTTATATATGCTTAATTCTCGTGTTTTATAAATTTCATTCAAAGGTAAGCGATCCTAATGATAGCTGGATGCCAAGGTAAACTGCAACAACTCCATTGTTGAAAAGTACACACAAAAAAACAAACTGTGACCTGAAAAGTAAACTTCCAGAAGATTATAGGAGAAAGTTTACTTACACATCAGGTATCTTAGTTGTAATTGTTCTGGCAGTTGATGTACATAAAATGAACAAAGTGGCTTGGCCCAGTATTGCATTAACAGTTGAATAAATTAATGCATTCTCCATTGTTTACTCTGCCTCCCAAAGTGTGAAAAAATTGCACCTTTGAACAGTAAACTCTATTGCTATAACCATCTGTTTGCAGTTTCATTACACACTCCTACCAGAATAACCTTCTCTTTGAAGAGAAAATTGATATGGGTTGTAAAAATTATGGTCTCTGACCTTAGGTTTTATGTCCCTTGAGGTATCCCTGGTGTGGTCTCCACTGGTAGATGTTAAGGTTTATTCAGGATGTACCTTTATGTCTTCCAGCCAATTTCAGATAAGAAGCCCATGCATCAAAGAGTTGGCTGTCACACAGAGCTGAACGCTCCAGTCTTGTTCAGGCCTTCAAATGAGCTGAGTGAGACTTCAGCAGCTTTGTCCTGCCCTGCCCAGAGCTGCTGTGGCAGCTGGGGCTGGCATGATGTCCTTTAGTGTAAAGGATGTTTTGTCTCCGTGGACTTCCCTAGCTCAGTCTTACTTCTGAAACTGTTAATATTGTCAATTAAAGCCAATTAGCAGCACTAGTATTTTGCTTCAGGTAGAATGGTAGAATGTTCACTTTTAATTCTGTTAAAATGTCACTAGTTTGTGTATTTTTGGATGCATATTCCAGAAAGGCACTAAACTCAGTCGTTTCCAACTGAAATACTTGAACAGGGAAGTTAAAAACTGAAAAATGCCATTATTTGTAATCATGATGCTTTTAAAATAAACACTCTGGATAGTTTAGTAATGAAATATTACAAGCTTTGTTTAAAAAGCAAACACTCCCCCCCCTTCCTCTTGAGCTTAAACAGTGGCTTGTTTAAAAAACCCAGTAAAATTCCATAACACTTAAACTCTTTTGAAGTAGTTTTTCAACATCAGCAAGTAATTCTGCAGATTGCTTTTGAAGATGAGGGTTCATTTACTCCAGCGTGTGCAGTCTGATGGAGTGGATTAGTGGGTGTGGACTGAAATGGTAATTTAGGCTTTTTTGTGTGCTTGTTCTCTCTGTAGAACACTCCCTATCAGACACATCTCTGTCCTCCTGGAGCAGCTGTGAGTGGACCAAGGCTGTTCTGTTTAATAGGCACTGCTGAAGACTTGCAGTCTTCATGATGGCATTGCATTCATCTTGACTAATAATTTTTCATTATTCGTTTTTCACTTTCATTCTACTAAATAATTTTTTCATCACTTTTTTTTTTTCTAGAGCAAAACTAATTTTTTTAATTAGGTGAGTTCTCAGAACCAGCCCACACAAATATCAGTGGTGGGGCGAGGGTAGAGTAAAGATGTGCAGGTGGAGTAGGAAAAGGAGCAGCCTGGTTTTTGTTTGACTTTTACTGTTTTGGGACTGCATCCCAGGATAGCGACTTCAACTTTGCATTTGAATTAGTATTTATGTAATAAGATAGCCCAGCATAAGACAGTTCCCTAATACTGATGTGTACTTTCAAAAGGAAAAAAAAGATCACTCAACTAAGGCAAATTGAAATAATTTTATTGATTTTAATATTTTTTTTATTGAGTTGCTTGGTTTTATGCTAGCTGAAAGTGCTCCCTTTCATTTTGAATGATAATGTAGAACTTTCTGTGAAGTCTGTAATTATATAAAAAGAAGACAGCATTCTCCCTGCTTGCTACAAATCAAACCTTTCAAGTAGACAAAAAAAATTATGATAAGTCATTATTTCAAACAGATTTCAGATGCAAAGTAGTCTATTCAAGACAGGGTTTTTCTTTTAGATGAAAAAGTTGAATATTAAATGTCCTTGAATTTTTGACTGTTCATTTGCACTGGGTTTTTTTTTTTATTTTAATTTTTTTTTGTGGATGAAGATTTTTAGATACAGCATGGCAATTCTGAAGCTTCTGTAAACAAAAATCCACCCTACTGACTCATTAATCCAATAAAAATATTGAACAGGATGCAGTGAAGCTTTTAAAGTGTGTTGAATAGGTATTGAATAGGTATTTTATTGTCATTTGGAAAACTTCAGGAGTCCAAACTTGCCTTAGCTGTCTATCTCAGTTTGATTTCTCTTCTTCATGTGGGTTTCACAACATTATGATGACTACCAATGCTTTATTTCTTTAAAAAATTCCAGACTTTGTATTCTGAGGGTGATTTTTTTTTTTATTCACCTAATTTTTGTATGTGGCATATGCTGAAAATACTATGAAAAGTGTTCAGACAATGAAAGGTAGTTTGGTGACTAATGGTTTCTGATAGTGAAGTGAAAAGAATAAAGTCCTGAATTTGTCCTGGAAGTGCAGTTTCTGTGGGCACGTCATTGTGGACGCTGAAAACATTTTTGTATTGATTCTATAGAACAGAGAGTTGCAGCATTAATAATTCAGCTGATGAGAAATGGTTTACATTAGGTTATCAATGCTCGTATGTTGCCACTGAAAACTGCTGCAGATGTGACATCAGGTTCCATTAGGCTGGAAAAAGAAACGTAACAAGGAAGCCTGAGCTGATAGCAGCACTTCTTCAGTAGTGAGTGGAGAAAGGAAGAGAAAGGAAGAGAAAGGTTCATTTACAGGGGGATGAGGACAAAACTTTTATGGCTTTACTGTGGAGGATGTCCACTCTGTTTAACCCAGGACTCGATAAGCAACAGCTAACACCCATCTTTCCTGTTGCAGAACCTAATATTTTATAAACCAAAAAGTCCCGAATTACTGAGTTGCTTTTATTGCAAATTTATCTCTTGGCAGCTTTTACTGGTCATAAAAAGGTGAATATGGCTGAAAAGCACTGAGCTGAGGCCATGTAAGGAAATAAAGGTGGCAGGAGGCAGCAGGAGATAGCTGTGTTGATGCAGATTTTTGTCTTCATGAGTCAGTTACTTGACTCCCCAGGCACACTGCTCATGAGGATTAACCTGACAAAAAGCCCATCAAATAAAATGACAAGTTCAGTGTTCTCTTGCTATGAAGGTCTGGGCAAAAAGTAGACACCTCCCCAGGAGCATGCACGGCAAATTTCCAGATAGAGGCATTGCTCTGCACATTGACACTAAACTGTGTGAATACATTTGTAGATGATTGATTGAATGTGAAAATAAGTGCAATAGAAAAATAAGTTTTACACTTTTTGGAAGAAAAGTATAACCCTCAAACCTTTAAAAAATTTTTTTGAGAACAGAAAGAAAAGCAAAAAATGGATTATTTCTCTAGGAAGTTTTACTGCTTTGGTCTGTGTAAATCATTAAACAGGGACCTCACTCTTGCTTGGCTTTGCTGACTCTGGTTTAAGACCGTTATTTGCCAATTAATTCTCTTACCTGTTTTTCTGTACCTATAGTATAATTGTTTTATTACACGAGGAATGCTCATTATCCCTTTGCATTAAGAACATTTTTTGTGTCTTAGGAGTGTGGAAACATAGTAAATGGAGCAGTGAGGACAGAGTTATTTTTATGTCATAGCTCCTTCAACTTCTCCAGTTGTATTTTTTCACAAATATGGAACATTTACTTCTTGGGTGATTGCTTTAAACCTAATCCAAATGATAGAGACTGGGGTATCATAACTGTTGTTTGTCATTTTAACCCTCATAACTCATGCATGTAGTTTATCTAAATCATAATGTATTTGTTTTTTTTTCTTAACTGCCTCTGTTTGTTTACATCAACTTTTGTCTGGGCTCTAACTGAATTGTAAGATCATTGAACAGGAACTGTTCCCACTATATGTGTTTAGTGCCTTTCACAATGGGTCGTCAAACCTCATGTTGTCTCTTCTGTAGTGTAAACAGAAAGAAGTTAATCATTGTCATGGACAGACTTCTTTTTCTTTCAGTGGTATATGTGATGTTAATTTGCTTGTTTTGGACATATTTTGGACATCTCCCACATTATGAGTGATATGCCTGCATGGCCTGTTACCTTTCTCTTGAAAAAATATGTAACACAAGGTACAAAAACTTTTTACTGAGGTGGTTATGTTGTAACTTTATGGTTCTTAGCCACTTAGATTTTCTCTGCCCAAGCAGAAGTTTTCTATGGATATATGCTTGAGATGACACAAAGCAGTACCTTGAATTTGGTCTCTTTTTAAATTATTAAATACTTGTATAAGGCAAATAATACAGGAGAAGCTTTAAGTAGATTTTGGGTAAAGATCATTTCTCCTTCACTTGTGTGTTACCTGTCCAGAGCTCATTTCAAGGAGTCATTAAATAAGTGACAATCCAATATAAATTTTGTTTTGTTGAATAAAGCTCCCAACAGAATAACTACAGGAAATCTGTTACTGTGAATCTGTGTGTGGAGGATTTAATTTGTACACCCTTGTGTGATGTGAAAAAATTATTCCACAAAGTTAAAGGAAGCATTTAGAGTGGTTTTGAGAGTGTTCCTTCACTTGTTACACCAACATGTTTTCAGTTTAATAAAACTTGCAATAAAATCTTCAGAATAAATCTTGTAATAAAATCTAAGAAGAATAAGCCTTTACTTGCATATGGTTAAAACATACATGTAATGTAGTTTATCTGTAGCTGTTTCAGAAGCTGTCAGTTAATTCTTTTCTATATAAGCAAGGTAAACCTCTCTGTGCAGCTGCAGGACCTGAGCACTGGTTCATTGAGATGAGGCAGATCAGTGCCCAGAAAAACCTCAGCCTTTTTCCCAGGTAGCCAGCTATGACACAGTGCTTCTATATTATGAGAAGTAATGAATATTTTTTTCACATTCACCATCTCTGTGTGATTCATGGTTTTACAGACTTCTGTACCAAGGTTACCATAAGCTGTGTGGCATGCACTACAGCATCCCTGTTCTTTCTCTTCCTAACCCTGAAACTCAGTAGCATCTTATAAATGGAGTACCACATCTCTAATTCAATTAAATTATTTATAAAAATTATCTCATTCTTTGGGAAGGTTCTTGGAATGATCCTTGGAAAGGCCTGCACCTCTCTCTCTCAAATTGTGTTTAAGTACTTACTCCTTCCATTTGAAAAAGCTTCATCTGCAGAGCAGAGAAATTTTGAGTCCTAGGAGGGCTGTGGACCACAGCCAGACTGAGGGGGTTGGTTTGTTTGGGCTGGGGGTTTTTTGAAAGCCCGGGATGGTATCAGTCTAACAGTGATGAGTATTGGTACCTGTGCAGACACATTAACTCATGGAGGAGATGGTTCAAGAGTTTCTCAGGTGGCAGATTGTGCATTGGCACTGCCCTCGGGAAAAGAAGGAGGAAGGCATTGAAGCTGCCCCAGGTGAAGAGTAGAAACTCACAGTGACTTGTGTCAGAGCATGTCCAGAGTCTGTCACCTGTGGAGCATACTCAGTATCACCCTACAGTCTGTGCCAGTGAATGTTTCTTTCTACATCATTAGCACAAGTCCTTTTTTCTCTTCTTCATTGGCCAGCCTGGGCTAAGTCTTAGGCGAGTTCCTCTAGCAAGCAACAGTTATCCTTTAGGCATTCTGGCAGTGATTTGACCTTGTTCAGATATTTTATTGCCTCAAGTGGTGGAGGAAAGCAAAGGACAGCAATATCCCTGGCACAGTGATTCTTAAGGCATTTTAGCCCGAGGACATGTGGCAAAAAGCATGGTGTCTTGATAGGCTGCAGACAAGTCAAATTTATCCATTACAGACAGTGTGAAGAGACTCCTGCTGTAATTAGGGTGCTGAGCTGGCGCAGGAAGAGTGTTAGGAAAATTATTTCAAGGGTGGTAGCAGGACAGAGAATGTGAAGATCAAGTATGGGTGATATAAACAGTTCTGTGCAGGTAGGAGCCATATCTGCTGAACTTGAAGCTACTGTCAACACTTGTCTAGCAGAGAACTTGGCAGTGCCTGGTTGTCCTGGAATCACTTGAACCAAAAGGCATTGAGTCTCCTTGTGCAGACTGTCAAGCTAGGAGTGAGCTGCTGTTAAGTCTGATTAAGTTATCAATGCCATTACCAAGTCAGTCTTACAGACAGTGTGGTCTTGTGATGCACTTTGCACATTCAGGTAATACAGAAATGGCTGTTTGTGCTTGCTTTTTAGAGCTGAGGGAGGACTGGGTGCCTTTAATTTGGGTGCCTTTAATTTGAGTGCCTTTTTGAGGGACTGTCTTTTGCCACCCTTCAGTGCCTTTTGCCAGACTTGGAAGCATTGCTGTGTGCTTTCTCTGTTTTTAAATTTTAGAGACAGGTTCCCAGACAAGATGGACATCTTGTCTGACCTGGTATGGCTTTCTTATTCAATTAGTACTTATGTAAGTGATCTGTCTTCTGTGTAATGTGAAACGAACTTGTCTCACATGCTGCCTCTCTTGGAATACAGCTTTATTAATTTACACATACTATATGCACTAGTTGAGTGTTGCAACATCACAGAACCTGATCACTGAGCACAGAACTAGAGTGTGATTACTTTGTGATTAAAGATTTACCAAATCGATTATGTGTTACACACGGTTGGTGCAGTATTAGAACTGCTATTCTGAACAAATTAAAACTAGTGTAAAATACTTGACATATTTATATTTATAAACATCACAGGACACATTTCCTGTTTGAAGAATAATCTTTTAAATCTTTCTCAAATGTCATAGAATAATCCTTTCTCCTTCCTGTCGTCAGTGTTTAGATCTCCCAGCAATCAGTTATACACAGTTCTCAATGCATTGAGAGGTAATGTGATTATTTCTTATTAGACATTGGAGAATAGACTACTTGTAATAATATAATTACATATGCTTATTAAAATGAAAAATGTTAAGGGCTTGAGAGGGTCTTTGTGTTTCACAAAGATGCTGCTCTTTTTCAGGAATGATGTTGACCACTGATACCTTTAATATTGCAGCTATCTGTAACTGTGATGATAGCAGAGCTTTGTCAAAGACTAGGATATATAGAGTGGAACAGTTTAGCAAGTAATCATAGTCAGTTGGCTTTTAAAAGCATGAATCTTGATCAGCTCAGCAAGTAATACTTTTGTCTCAAAGATAAGACAGAGATACTACATGCAGCTTGATATAGTTGGTTAGAAGCTGGCTGGAGTTAATGTTCTGTAAAGTATGTAAAGCAGCATAAGAACCATTGGTAACTGTTTACATGCTATTAATAATTAGCAACCTTTCTAGCAGTCTGTTAGGAAAGAACCATGCTCTGAGTACAATAGAAACTCAACTCCATTCGGTTGGAATCAAATTACATTTGACTTCGACAATAGGGCATGAATGGGGCTGATTTGAGTTTCTGCCACTGTAAACAAAGAGATGTTGGAATGTTTCATTTGTTTATTGATTTATTTATTTGGACAGGTGCAACTTGATCATATGAAATAATTTTTTAATTCAAATATTGGCAGAAAATATCTTAGTAAGCATTGTCCAGAGTATATGATACTAACCAATGTCTTGACTCAAATTAATTTAGCCTGTGGCTGGTTTTGAATTTGAGTCTTAGACTAATCAAATAATGTTCTAGAGAAAGTGCTTTACTTGGGTGTAGAAAACAGAAAATACAGATTTTATTTTCTGATTAATTTCTTTTTAGATACTAAGTTCCTTCTTTTACTTTCTGCTAAAAATGATGTGCACATCTCTGAGGTAGGCTCTATTAATGTTACTGGAGCTCATCCTTGGGAAGAGGTCATTCAGTTCTGATGGATCCCATCTGTATGAGGATGATTCTCTAGGGTGTAATTTTCCTCAGCTATTTGAAACCCTCTCATAAGTGCTCCAAAGCAATCAGGTTCTATAATTTGCAAAATGATGGCAAGAGAAAGGAGCCAGGAAGATTGTTGGTGGGATTGTATGTTAGAATGCAGGACTAACAGCCTAAATTCATGCAAGGAGAGACTTGATTCAGGCTTTTTTTTGGCCTCTCCAGCAGCTGGACACCCACTTCTCCAAAGTGGACACTACAAAGGAAGAATAGATGATGGTAACACAAACTTATGATTTGGGGCAGGGGAAGGTTGAGACTGGAGAAACAATATGAAGTTACATGCAAAAGACATTACCCTTGGTACAAAGTTTTCCAATTCTTTTGTGTTAAATGGAAAATTGCTCAGCAATCTGCTAACAAATCCCACAAATACCTTGCTTACAGGTAGAAATAAACCTACTGAGAGATTGAGCTGATCTTCCACATTTAATACCTTAAATTATTTTACCATACAACACAGCCCATGTTGCAGCTGTGTGTTGTATCATAGTCCAGTCAGAGTTGTTCCTCTGTCTCTCACCAGGTGGAATGAATTGGATATACACTTAGATTTGGAAGCAATGACTTTAATATTTCAGTTCACACTGAGAATTTGTTGTCTTTATTTCCCTTTCAACGTTATATTGCGTTTAAGCAATGACAGGGCTTCTCCTGTAATGCACATGTTTGATTCCTGTCAGTGCTAACAGAAGGTATGTGCAGACACCAATGGAAGCACGGATTAGAGTTTCTCTTGAGGTGAACAACTGTTTATAATTAGAGTTGTGGGAATGAAGAAAAACCCAGCTAGCAAGCAAACAGTCCCTCTTCCAAAAAGCTTGGTAAACTCATAAAGCTCAGGGGCTTAATCTCTGAACCAGAGTGCTTGTTATCTAATCCCCACCAGCTGTTGTGTACTTGGTAGCCATGACATCTGTAATAGAGCTGAAGGGCCTGTCTATATTGGTTGGCACCTTTACCCACCAACTGAACTTGATTCTTCTCTCATTGCTCACATTTACCTGCTTTAAATCATTAACCAGTTGCTCAGGGTTTGATCATCCATTTAACCATACTTTATAATAGAAGTCAAGTGCTGCTTTTCACATTAAGCATAGTTTAGGTGTGTAGGTCTTCAGCAGGTCTCGTTTTTACATTACTAACAAGAAAAAGGTATCAACCCAAAGAATTTCCTCAGGTTTCATACTGATGCCTAATGTAGACTTAAAACTGACCTGGGAGTGAAATCTCTTGAGTTGTATTTGAGCTGAAAAATACCATAATACTTCCAGTAAACAGAATAAAGAATTATATGCATCTCCATTAAGTGATGTGTATGAATTGCTTTAGGTAATAATAGAAGGTATAATATAAATGTAAGCAAGGTATGTGAGTTCATTATAACTGTGAAAGAACATCTTTTTTCAGAGATCACTGTCAGCTGTGCTGCAGTGGATATTGTTCTTTTTAAGCTGGCAGAGGACAGGAATTGGCCTATATCTTGAGAAAATCAGCCATTTTATGTCTCCCAGTTCTTGAGTGAATGCCGTGATTTCAAGCCTGCTGTGAGACAGAGCAGAGGAACAGCTGCTGTGTGGAGTGGAGTGTGACCCCTTCATGTTAGGTGTGGATAAAACTCCTGTTTTGGTCCTTGTAAGGGGTTCGAGGGAAGGTGTCTTTTATGGATCCCACATGGGTTTAGTTAGGAGGTAAGTGCTGAGCTGTTCTCAAGGTAAGAACATTTCTGGACGTGGAAGAACATGCCTGTGGGTTATTTTACTGGTACATTTTACAGGAACATAGCTGTTCATGGCTTCCTGGCACTGTGAATGGTTAGATTGGGCAGCTGATGTTGGTGCTGTGGCCAAAACAGGACCTGAAGGCTGCAATAAATGTATGCTAGCTGTCATCATAATATTGTGAGTCTAAGATTTTGAACTGTCCTAAGACAATTCTCAATGTCCTTGATACTAACTAACAGAATCCAGAATACTGGCCTCATAAATAAAACCAACTATACTAAGTTTTCTCTTAAGTTTTGTTAAATTTCATTACAGTAGTTTTTCAGTTGGAGTTAATTTGACTGATTTTTATTTCTCCTCCCCTCCCCAGAATGGCACGAAGAAGTCCTGGGATTTTATGAGGACACATGACAGGTAATGATGGCATCACATTATTTTCTATTGTCTTCATGTGGTGTTTCATACTGTATGCTCTTTTCTTGGTTAAGTGTTGTTGATGTTCTCATTCCTCCAATTTCCTCTTCAATTCTCACTTCTTGTTTAATGCTTGCAGGTGGTTCTCTACTGTTTAAGATAGAATTAGCAGAAATTTAAAAATCTCCTTGTGGTTTATTATGTTTTCAGTAAGTTTTGTCTATGCTTCACTATTCCAATATCAGAGTTTTACTAAGTAATTTATTGCACATTTTAATGATTACAAAGAAGATAGAACTGAAAGTTTGGATTATGTGAAATCCCTTTTTCTGAGTGGGAATTTATTACCTGAAGGAAGGAGTTTCGTCTGTCTTTCCAAATGTTTTTCTCTGATCAGAGAAGAAAAGCAATTAACTCCTGACTTCAAAGATCAGTTCATACAAGATTATAACAAATAAGGTGTATATAAAACAGACCAAGTCTCAGTGTTACTAAAAACTAAAATATTTATGTGTCTTTCAAAAAGTATTAATATTTAATCTGTTCACTGAAAATTGAGGTACTGGAAGATAAAAATAAAAAGCAAGGGTAACAACTAACAACAAGAAAAAGCTTTTCTAAATCTATTAAATGTAAAAAATGTACCAAGACAGTAAAATAAATTGTGACATAACCAGAACCACATCAAGAGATGTGTTTTTTATGTGCATTAAATAACTAAATTTTTGAGAAATTCTTCTCTGTTGGAACTCTCTAAGTCATTACATGAGTCTTTTTTTGACGTGATTACATGTATGTGGGTGCCTGGGAAGGATAAAAAATTTCTAGCAACACTTTTTTATCTATATAAAGATTATGAAGGTAAAATTTTCAGGAAGACTGACAAAGTATTAGCTAGATTAAAAATGCCTGTAGTGCTTGAGAATGAGGACAGAAAAGGGAGTGATATTTCAATACTGAACTTCACACTTGCTTTTGGAATTTGCCTGGAAGACAGTTCTGTCTTTGCACTTTGTCTGTCCATATGGGCATGTGCCTGAATTTATGATGGCAGATACAAAGGCTGAAATGATAATTGATTGCTGGAAATTTAATATATGCCCATTCAGGCAAGTGAATCCAGCCTCAAGTCACAGTGCTGAGAACATAATTTCCAGATGAATTTGTATGACTATTTTTGTTTAAACTTTAGTTTATCGCTGTGTGATAATGTGTGAATATATGCAACTAACTGAGTGGGGTAAGTATTAAAGGATCAGTTTTCCATGAACTTCTTGGGAACAGTATTTCTGAAGGACTTTTGTGGACATTTTTAAAATAGTTGAGAACATAACTTTATAAAAAGGCTATGGCCACATGTCATGCCAGTCATCTCTGGTCACATAACATTTGTTAGCTTCAGATGTACAACAGCTGCCACCCAAACTTATTAGTGACTACTGTTGAACTGCAGAATGTCAAACACTCTTTCACAAGGAAATTTGTTGCAGCTTCTGACAGCAAAGGTACTAATGTGAACTTTCTACATAGGAAATCCATGGGTTTAAATTTTTTTATGAATAGGAAGGCAATTATTATCCAGTACATTAGTCAGATTCAAAATCCCTCATAATACGTTAAAGACCTACATTTTGCTGTATTTTAATAACTGTGATGCTTGTTATGTGGAAAAGTCATGTTAACTAGTTTCTGAAGATTGCAGAGAACTTCATTCTGAGAGAGCTCTTACAGGTTCATTGCTGTTAATGCAGGATCAATACTGGAGAAGAGGAGAGGTTCCTGGGATACATGTTCTGATGATCAGGAGTTCCTAGTGTGTATGTCTGCTTGAAGAAGATGTGGATGTTTTCCAGAATTAAAATCCCTTTTCCATAATAGTTTTTCATAAGTGTTCATAGCTTACTACTTATGGAGGTGCAGTAAGACTGTTAAATGCTCCAAGTGTCTGTAATTGGCTTGTTTACCTGAACTGAGCATGTTGGAATGCCAGATCATAAAGAACACGTGTATACATTATATATTTGCATAGAATTTGTATGTATGATCAATTTAGTGATGATGAACTAAAAAAACCAACTGTGTAATCCTATAAAACCAGACATTGTGCCTAACCCATGTCTTTATTTGTCATCCTCTTTCAGCAGCACAAGTAAACATGGTTAACACTGACTTCCTTGCTGCATGATAGTGAACTGGGAGCTTGTGTGCTGGGTTCCTTTGGGACCCCAGTGTTCTGTCTCATTTCAAATTAGGTCCATATAAGCCAATATTGAATAGATTTGCATCAGAAGATACAGGAAAATATTTACCAAGAGAGATGAAGTTATTGTTGTATAAATGCATCCTTTCCAACTGTTCAGATGAACAGCTGATTAAATTATACAAAGACAAAAACACAAGGACTGCAGTAGTCACTTCATTTGCCTTAGATATGAGTCATCTTTTAAAATCTCTCTGTATGCTGCAGTAGGGCAAGATCATTTAACCATATGCAGTCTGGTGGTGGAACTCTAGCACAAAGTAAAATAGCAGAATTGGTATTACTTTTCCTTTTTTTTCCTGTTATTTCTTTTCTTTCCTTTAGTTATTGCAGATCTGGGTATGAGTCTACAGTATGTGGTTCATGAGCTTTCTTAAGATCAACATCATTCAGAACTAGATATCAATCCTGAAGTCACTGCTGTAATTTATGTTGAACAAATAATTGCGTATTCCCAATCCCTCCCTGCCAATTAAAGACAAAAATAGTGTGGTGGTTTGAGATTGATTGACATTTTAGTGGGCAGGAAAGTAGCCACCCCTGGAAGTGAGGTGTGCCTGTGGATTTCCCATGAGCCCAGTGCAACACCAATTGTGGGCCAAATTGAAAGACAGACAGGGAAATGAACCAATCAAAAGTGAAATTCGTCTCAGTAGGATATACATTTGCACAGGATTGCCCGGGAATCGCGCTCTTTGGTTTCCGGCGTTCAACAGGTACAGAGCTGCGGGCCGTGCCCTCNTGGAGGTGCAGTAAGACTGTTAAATGCTCCAAGTGTCTGTAATTGGCTTGTTTACCTGAACTGAGCATGTTGGAATGCCAGATCATAAAGAACACGTGTATACATTATATATTTGCATAGAATTTGTATGTATGATCAATTTAGTGATGATGAACTAAAAAAACCAACTGTGTAATCCTATAAAACCAGACATTGTGCCTAACCCATGTCTTTATTTGTCATCCTCTTTCAGCAGCACAAGTAAACATGGTTAACACTGACTTCCTTGCTGCATGATAGTGAACTGAGAGCTTGTGTGCTGGGTTCCTTTGGGACCCCAGTGTTCTGTCTCATTTCAAATTAGGTCCATATAAGCCAATATTGAATAGATTTGCATCAGAAGATACAGGAAAATATTTACCAAGAGAGATGAAGTTATTGTTGTATAAATGCATCCTTTCCAACTGTTCAGATGAACAGCTGATTAAATTATACAAAGACAAAAACACAAGGACTGCAGTAGTCACTTCATTTGCCTTAGATGTGAGTCATCTTTTAAAATCTCTCTGTATGCTGCAGTAGGGCAAGATCATTTAACCATATGCAGTCTGGTGGTGGAACTCTAGCACAAAGTAAAATAGCAGAATTGGTATTACTTTTCCTTTTTTTCCTGTTATTTCTTTTCTTTCCTTTAGTTATTGCAGATCTGGGTATGAGTCTACAGTATGTGGTTCATGAGCTTTCTTAAGATCAGCATCATTCAGAACTAGATATCAATCCTGAAGTCACTGCTGTAATTTATGTTGAACAAATAATTGCGTATTCCCAATCCCTCCCTGCCAATTAAAGACAAAAATAGTTATGTGCAATTTATTACTGATCAAACAATAAACTGTGTCAAGGCAAACCTTCAGAACCCGTGCTGCCAAAAGTCACCTGTCAGCACAGACAAAAGAAGTAGCATTTCTTACCATATTTAGGTTTAAATTCTAACAGAAGGAAGATCTTCGACACAAAGACATATCCATGGACAGTAGTTTGGTCCTGAAATGCTTTGCCCAGAGAGACTGAGAAATCTCCATCCTTAGAGAAATCCAAACCTTGACTGGACAAGGCTCTGAAAAATCAGGCCTAACTTAGAAGTTAGCGTGACTTTTAACAGGAGATTGGATCAGATGATTTTCCTTCCACTTACACCCTGAAGGTTTATATGATTTTACAAGCATATTAGATGCTTAGTGAGTGTTATAGTTTCCATCTGAAAATTGTCAAAAATTTGCAAACTTGTCAAGAAATCTGTCAATTTCTAAGCCATTTTTCTATTGGAAAATAATTTTTTTTGTCCTGTGGAGTTAGATTTAAGTTAATCTTTGTTTGAAACATGCAGATGAACGTTATCAGAGCTCATTGGAAGGTTTTATTATGTCATTAGAAACAACAGTGAAGCTTACTAAAAACAAATGAAGTAAAAATCCTTGATTACCTCTTCTGCACTTAATTATTGAACAAGGTTATTGAGGTGTTGCTCCTAAGAGTTATATAATTTTGGCCTGTTGTGTTAGGCACACAGCAAAAGATGCTTTCTGCAGTTATGCACTGCTTACTTTTCTAATTAAGTGTAATTTTCCCTTTAATACTCAAGATGATGTGTTTGGTCATTATTAAACATACCCTGATGAAAATCAAGCAGAGTGGAAGCAATGAAAATTTAGATGCAAGGTGTATTTCAAGATTCTTTTTAGACTTGGGTCTGTCAGAACTGGTTAGCAATTTGTGGGGGTGTGATTTGCAGGCTGAAGAGCTGTTAATATTTTAAGGACTCGGCTTTTAAAAATAAAAGTCTTTATCAGGAGAACATTTTCCTTCTGCAAATTTGTGGTGATTTTCTGTTAGAAATAGAAACATACTCAATTTTACAGAGTAACCATCGATACCTGTAACAAAAAATTATTCTCTAAAACCAGACTCAGGTTACAGTTATATTCTCCCTCATCCTAATTTTGCTATATTTAGTACAGTAAGAGCCTGAAATGTAATACTTAAGTTCTACATTCATCTACTTTATAAAGCAATAGACCACATTCGTTTCAGGTTTCAGCAGCTCCCCTTAAACAGATTCAAGGCTTTTAAAAGGCATAATTTGGGAACAGATGAAGGTCAGTGCAGTCATGTGCTCCCTTCTGTGCTTTGAGTAATAACGTTTGAGAACAGGGACACAACTGTACCTTTTCCTAGTTGACAAAACAAAATTATATCTACTCTCTATTTGAAAGTATGAAAAATTCATTGTAAAGTTCACTGCCTTTAAAAGACAACAGATTTGAGGAGACTGAATTGTGTGCAAGATAGCTATGTGAGTTCCTCTCAGCTCTGAAAATATCATGAATAAAATGCATTTGGACTACAAACTCGCAAGTCTACTATGTGCATTTTACCTCATTCATGCATTTGACTTTCAAAAACATGTCACAGTGACTCAGCAGTAGTTCCTGACTTAAAAAATTCTTAATGAAAAGAACTGAAAGTCTATTCTTATATTCCTGCTTTATAAGATTTGCCTTTTTTTTTAAAGCAAAGAGATTAATTTGTTTCACATTTAAAACAAATTAATTCCTAATCTAATTATCTTCCTCGGAAGAAATGACTTTTCACTTTATCTATTACAAAGACAAGTGAACAGTGTAGTCTTGCATCAGGAGTTCACAGGGGGAAGAAACCCAAAGCAGTCTCCGCGTTGTTCTCTCCTGCAGGTACCAGTCCTGGGGACGGGCAGGGGGAGGCTCTCAGGCAGGTTTAAAGGAGCATAACTCAGGAGGAGGTGCAGGTGGCCAGGCCGTGTGCTGGGCAGTGACTTGGCCGAGGCAGAGATCAGGAGTGGCTGCCCAGGAGTGAGGAATCGGCGCAGGGTTTGTGCCGGGAGGCGGCCGCAGCCCCGCTCTGGCCGCGGGAGCCGCCCGGGGATGGGCCCGCAGAGCCGGCCCGTGGCCTGCAGCAGCCAGGCTGCATTTCTGGCAGCTATGGAGACAGGGTGGAAGTCATGTGCCCTGACCACATTATAGGAGTGGATTAAATTCCTTCTCCTATTTCATATGCCAGATCATTTGGGCTTTATGGAAACTTAATCCTGTATGTATTTTTCTGGTTTATGTCCTAGTGTATTATAAGACACCATGAAATTTAACTCAGATGCTTCCTTTGTGCAAGAATTGTCACAGTAGCTTTAAAATACAGCCTTTTAACATCCTTATAGGTAAAAAAAAAAAAAAAAAAAAAAAGACGCAAGCTTTTCATGGGTGGCACATGCCTTTTACTTTCAATGATGTGCTGATGTTCTGTAAACCTTGTCTGTCTTTGTAATGTCTCCTCCGGGGTGTCAGTGATGTGGAATTTTCTTGATTATCTTCAAAGATAATGTGGAAGATAATGCACTGTTTAAAATCAACTGGAGGTAGTTCAACAAACAAAAATGATGAAAAGTTTAGGGAAATAATAACTGAGAGGAGGGAATGAGGGCTGGGCATGTTCATGCAAAGGATAGCACAACTGAGGAGAGAATTTACCACTTATCACAAAATGTAAAGGAACGTTACAGAGCAGGCCAGAATAATTTAATTTCATCAGTAATCGATGACAGAGTGAGAAATTATGTATGGTGAGGAAAGTATTTTTAAAATTAAACACTAAGAAACTGTTTTTACCAATAAGCAATAAAATAATCCAGGAAGGCATGTTTTGTAATTGCTGCCATTGAAAATGCTCAGGTCTAGGCTTGATATCTGTCTATCAAGGTTGTTATCAGGATAATGATAATTTTCCTGGTATTAGAAGGAAAAATGTAGTAGCCTATTAGTTTCCTTCAGCCCAAATAATTACATGGTTTGTTTGCATACAATATTTGCAAATAAAATGCACTTAATGCTGTGTTTTTTGTTGTTCAATTTTGGGGTTTTATACAGTGAAGACTTGACAGATCCTCTGCTTTTGTGCCAGGAATTCTGCAGGCACATTTACTGTATTTTAAAATGAGTTACTCTGTTGTTACCTTATGATCCAATCGAAATTATAGCATAGGAATGAGAGAAACATGAGATGCTGTAAAGTTATCAGAGAGAAACATGAAATTATAAATTTTCAGATTCCCATTTCATCTTTTAAGCATATGATATGAAAGCACCCTGTAGCATATATACAGCATATAATGCTGTATCACTGAAACAGGGTAAAATGGCAATAAAATCTTTATTGAGGGCATTGCTTCATTGGGAAGTTAAATATTTGCCTAATTTTAGGAATAGAATCCATGAAAATTTTTATAACTAAGCAGCTACACAAGAATTTTGTCTCGTTAGTCATTAATTTCTCAGTACAAGTTTCTAGTATCCAGATTAGAAGCATCTTGGGTTTTTTACAAGTTTAGGGATTTAATTTTCTAGTGTTTCCAATAATATGCAAAACAAATGAATGTGTTTATTGTCTTACAATCACTGAAATCAGAAAGAGCCTTCCCTCTGCTTTCAGGTGATTTTGAAATAAATCTGTTCTGTGTGAAGGGTGCCAAGAGTTTGTACATGGCCTTGAGACAGTAGCATGATCGTGGCCTGCATTTGGGATTGGCAAAAATAATCTTAGGAAAACTAAGAAATGTTCTGTAATTGGAGTGCCTGTATTTTAGAGTTTTAGCTGAAAATATGTCTTGGAAAAAAGGAAATTATTCAAACCTTATTCTAGAAATGGGAAAATTGAGGAAAATGTGAACAACTACGTTTCTCAGTGATGGTACTGAGACTGTGCAGTTATACCTGGGAAGAGGTTGTGTTGTGCACATCATGCTTGGATTCTGGTAGGTAATAAACAAAGTTGCTGGTTTCCCTTACCTTAGTGCAGAACACTTGAACTTTTTTGTTTTGTGAGCTCTCCTTGAAAACCTGATGGTGTTTTAAATCTTTGACTTTTGCAATTTCAGAATGGAATAGACCCATTCTTAGGCTTTTTAGGTGGATTATTTATTGGTCTTACTATGTGATAGCATTTATTAATGGCAGTTTCACAAATAATTAGGAACTGGACCAAAAGCCCATCAGGCTCTGACATCTGTTGCACGTAATTCCCATAAAGCTGTATTTAATCAAATGAGTTAGCCTAAAACCTGAATTTATTTATTAAAATATTTTGTTGAAAGAATCCCATTGAGATGCAATGTGTCATTTCTAAGGGTATCCTGGGATACTGGCCAAGATATGACACTTAAGGAATGTTATTGAGAGCAGCGTGCTTTGATGTCTCATTTATTTTGCAGTTGAATTTTCTTTTTGTTTTTTCTTTGTTGAATGAAAATAAGTTGCTGAGAGAATCGTTTATTCCAAAGAAGTTGTCCCAGTCATATTCTCTGGTTGGCAATACAGATACAAATTTACAAGTAGGTATAAATTGTGTTTTAAAAGTGCATTTATATGTGTTTGTTATTACCTCTTAGTTCATTTTTACACTGGTCTGATGATTAATCAAACATATGCTTCCTGCTTTATGGTGTCATGAACAACTTCCTGCTGCAGTTCAGTTTACTGAAACCAATCTTGCTTTTGATTTTTTCTAAAGTAACATTTATTTTCTTAAGCATACATGGCTCACCACTTTATTCTGGGTTTATTTAGTATTAAATATTTACACTGTGTTGGAGAAAGCATTCAGATTTCATCAGAATACAGAAGTCTTTTAGATGTCTCTAATTATGTGTTGCCAAATCCACTTTATCTGTGATTAGTATGAAAGGGTGAATGTTTTTGTCAGGAGCTTATAGCTTTGCTTTTGTAATAGGCTGCATTTTAAACAGCCAATTGGATTGGTGTTGGCCTTTGAAAGATGCAAAATGCTTTGAAGGAAGACTTAAACGAACAAGTCAAGATTGTGCAGACACACACATTTAATCTCAGGACTATCTGCATTATAGTTAAAGCTCTGGGAAACTAAAGGAATTGCACTGGAGAGTAATCAAAGGGTACAGCTTTATTACATCCCTGTTCTGAAAACGAAGGGGCTGTTTTCTCTGGTTGTAGGTACTGGTTGCTGTGCTGATAAAAGGAAGGAGACAGTGCTTTAGACACCACATTAGAAGTTTTCAGGATGTGTCCAGCTGTGATATGGATGCTTAATTTGAATACAGAAGTGGCACAGGGGCTACACACAGTTTTTCTTATGGACATCAAAAATAATTTTGAAATAAGATGAAGTAGGCCCTCCTGAAGGCTGACTCCTCCCAAGGAATTGCTTTTGAGTGTTGGCTCTCAAACAAGTTTAGGTGGTTTTTGATTGTTGCTTTCAAATTGAAAGCACAGTCATTTTAGATACAAACAAGGAGAGGGAGGACATGTTCACAAATGTGAAGTGGTTGTGTTGAGACCTCACAGCACCTTGCGGTATCTGAAGGGAGAGGCCACAGAGAGGCCAGAGAGAGACTCTCCATCAGGAACTGTGGTGACAGGACAGGAGTAATAGGTACAGAGTCAAAGAGGGGAAATTTAGGTTAGATATTAGGAAGAAATTTTTTTCTGAGGGTGGTGAGGCCCTGGAACAGGTTGCCCAGGGAGGTTGTGGATGCCCCAGCCCTGGAAGTGTTTAAAGCCAGGTTGAATAACACCTTGAACAATCTGGTCTGGTGGGAGGTGTCCCTGCCCATGGCAGAGGGGGTTGGGAATAGAGGATCTTTAAGGTCCGTTCCAACCCCTTAGGATTTTATGAACATCATTTATTTGGGATTTGGGATGTTTCTGAAACACAATGTTTTAAAAGACTAGATGAAATTATAGGCTTGACATGGAAAACTATGAATAATCAATTTGTCATCCCTCTATGAACAAAGAAAGCCAAATTCATATAAGTTCAAGAAGAAAAACATATTTATACTTTAAAGCTAATACAGTTATGGGACTTCTAAATTATTTATTTCTTACTAACTTTTCATCTAGTATGATTTGTAAATCTTGACATTTTCTCCTTTATGAGCTATGTGGGCAAAAATATGAAATGTATGTTTTATGTGCACATGCTCTCCAGCAGAGATGAATGCATCTCTAAATACTTCTGTGGTTGCACATTACATTTGATTATTTTCTTCTGATTGTATCAAAGGGATTTTTAAAACCAAATATCTGTTGAGAGTCAAGGGGGCTGATTAAATCACTTCCTTGCTTTTATTCCTGCGTGCCGTTTTTGTGTCTCCTTTTGGAATCTGCCATTCCTTTTTCTTTGTCTTCTTTGAGAATGGTATCTGAAATACTGCAGGCGTTGTATTAGTAGCATTGGAGGGGTTTTGCTAGTTTGGTTTGGTTGGTTTGTTGTGGTTTTTTAGAAATCATACATCATTAGTTCCTAAAGTCTCCCCCATGGAGCTGAGATTATTGTTTGTAGGCAGCACTTAGCAGTATTACAGGCTTTAAACTAATTTTGAGATAGTTTTTAACCTTTAAAAGTAGGTGAAAGTGGCTGAGGTTAACAGCTGAGAAGTCTGGGCTTTCACTGTTAATGTCAGTCTGTTTTAGGTGCTTTATCTGCCACTGTTCATTTCTGATCACAATTTGTGTGTGTCACACACATACCCATGCTTGACACAAGCTGCTCCTACAAGGATTTAAGAAAGATCAATTTCTTTGCCTGTGTTACCTCATAATTTGCCTAATGTATTAGTATTTTAGTTATTGGGACAATATTGTCATTAAAATTCCTCATCTCCAGCCTTGAGAGTCTTAGCTCACTGACAGAAGTACAGGAGTCTTGTCCTTGTCTTTGCTATTGCCATACTGTGGGGATTTTCTAAATTTTATTTTCAGTTTACAAATTCATATTTGTAAAATCAGCATTTAGGCCACATCTAAGAATAAAGAAAGACTGAATCAATTTTTATTTATTAAAGGATTTTGAAAGTTTGTCTCATGAAAAGCAATTGGTGTCAGCAGTTGCATGTGGATTAACTATAGCCCTAGAAGTACACATTCAAGAAGCTGTGGTAAAGTTCATTTGCTGATCTCAATTGCTGGGATATATTTCAAAATAATTAACTTTGCCTGGTTCATATGTTTGTGTGCACATTTTATCAGGATGTCAGTTTTCATCTGTCCCCTACGTCAGAGCTGCTGTGGTCAGATGCTGTGTGTTTTGTGTTCCTCCATGAAACACCACCTTCCTTTCTCAGGTCTAAGAGTGTGAAGTTGTAGTATTTGTGGCTAAATGTCTGCTGAGCTGGAATATCACAAAGCATCAGTTACTGTGATTTCAATAAATACAGAGCTGTACGAAGTAAAAATGTGGAAGTAGATTTCTATGGAGCACGATAGAGTCAATTTCAAAACTATTCTCAGAGGTGTTTTCAGCTGCAAAGGTTGCATTCAGGTAGGTATTTTCTCTTTTCATGGGACTCTTAAAGGTGGAGGGGGAATTAAGGTTCTGCACTCTTGTGTTGCAGTGTCCTTGGGTCAGCTGTCTGATTTTTGCACATTGACTTAGTTTAGGGAAGTCAAATATCCATCAGGGAATCCTAATACCTGTTTCACTCGGGGCTTTTTTGAAGTTTAAATTGTTAAATGCTACATGAGAGCCCTGGCTGAATAGTTGGAAACCCTTTCAGAAAACATCATGTTAGGTGCTAAGACCAGACACACTTCAGCTGCAAACTTGAGTACAGTTAACAGCTCAAGTACAGGTTAAATGCTCTTTGTATGTGAAATTTTAGGTACATATCTTTCTTAAAACATTTTAAAGCTACTCTAATTGTTCCCATATTTATAGAAAAAGCAATATTTTTCATCATTGCACAGTAAGCAGTTTACATGCATGCTTTCCTTGGGGAAAACTACTGGAATTAGAGTAGAGATTTATTTTATATATAAAGTGAGTGGGAAGTTGAGGACAAGGTTGGGCTGCAGGCTAAGTAGGTCTGTGGTCCTCACCAGCCCTGGAAGACACTGTGCACGCCCTATCATCCCTTAAGAAGTTCTTTTTCTGTTTAGTTGTAGTCCCTAAAGCTGCCACCGACTGATGTAGTGTGGAGGAGCCAAGTCTCCTTCACTGGTCAGTGGGATTTGCAGTCCTGGCCTTTCCTTTTACACCTCTGATTTCCCTCAGCTGCTGGAGGAATAGCCAGTGAAGATCCACACCTCTGGAATATGGTAAAAGTAATCTGCCACACAAAGTGTAAAGATTAGCAGGTCTAAGCTGAGGCGGCGTTTCCTTAGTGCAGAGGTGTTGCAGCTTGTTTTAAGGCATGGATGGAAGCTTGGGATTTATCATGATCCTTTTATATCTGGGTATTGTTTTCCTTTGTAAAATATAACAAAAAAGTGCTCTTATGCTCCTGTTTGAGACATGAAGCCTGTTGCTACTTTAGGACCTTTGATACCCATTTTAGATTAAATTCTTGTGTAGTATTACTGCCTTCTTTTAGGGAATGTGGCTGGGCTGACCAGCCTCTTTTCTAGTGCTTCTGTGTGTTTTTCCCAAATGTACAACTTTGGCTTCATTTCTTTTCTGCATTTTTTTAGTTGTGGAGATGCTCACAAAAGTGAGCACAATGTTTTAATTTTTATGTGTTTACTCCTGACTTAAAAACTATGTATGTAATACCCTAAAATAGGTCTCTTAGTAATATTCTTGAAGGGAATTGCTTTGAAACATCAAATATCTCTGTAATACCCCATGGTGTGGCACCACTGAAAAGTGTATTTGGACCTACTAATGGATTTGTTAGTGGTTCTTTGTGGTAGCCTGTATCATCTGTAAAAATAGCGATCTCAAACTAATTTTGTAGTGAATTCTTTGTATAATGATTTAAAACTCCAGAAGAGAAGTGTTTTCCTTATAGGTCAGACCAATTATCTGAACCCACATTTTGGGTCATTGTAAGGAAACCCATTGAAAATGGGAGCGAGGCTCCTCCACTTAACTCAGTTGAGCTGTCTTGCTCTAACTTTGTGTAATACTCAAATAACTGTCCTGAATGCAGCCTTCAGTGAGTTTTCAGAAGTTACAGACCTGGTGACCTGTGGAAATACTTCATGTTATGTTGTTTCTTGTGAACAAAGAAATAGCAAATGGCATTCCCAACATTACCCCCCCACAAGAAGGTATAATTCTGAACTTTCTCTTCCATGCCTCTCCAGCTCTGACAGGAAATATTAGAACTTGTGTGTTGTGGTTTGTTAAAAAATGTAAATTTTGTTCAAAATTGTTTTTCAGTCTCTCAGAAAATTAGAAGTAATTAAATAGAAAGTTCCACAGATTTGTGCCATTTCTGTACCCTCTCATCTCAAGATGGTGTGAGAAGCAGACAATTGTAATAACTTGCTGCTACTCCTTTCCAGCTAATTTGATCTTGTTCCTTAATTCTGACAGATTGTTTTTAATTTTCCCATCTGTTCCATAAAAATCTCAAGTGATTGACTCCTAGGAAAAAAATAATGTCTAATAGCTGAGCCATTTTTAATGAGTTGGTATGAGTTATTTAATGAGACGTGCTGAAGAAGGCAAGCCAAAGGAAAGATTGGGCCTGGGGTGGTGGATGTAAAGAAAGGTAAAGGGCAACCATCTGCTTCAGGAAGCTTCCACTCTTCATCAGCAGCTTTAGGCTGCTGCTCTCTCCAGCTTCAGGCAGTGCCTGTGGACAAAACAACAAAGGTTCCGTAGCAGTAATTCCCTTTCCCCTTTTATTTAGAGCAGTGTCTGCCCTCAGTACTGCTTTGGGGAGAGGAACGGTCATGAAAAGGGAAAATAAAGCAAAAAAATAAAAGAATAATATTTAAGTAACCTTAAAAATATTATGATCTGTGGTTTAACTTCATTTCTTCCAGCAACCTACACGAACTCCCAGATATTCCAGAAAGAACCCTAGTGCCAGTAAACAGAGAGAATGTTCTCCTCCAGTCTCTCTGAAGGCTAAAACCTTTGCTTTAAAATTGCCTGCAAATGGCATCTCCCGGGGCAGGAAGCCATCAATATGCAGTACAGGTCTTTGAGAATAGCAAGCATGAATATAAATACTAACATCTGGACTTCTCCCTTCTGTTTTGGTTTTTATATATTATTATAATAAACATTAACATTATTTTTAATAATCATCAGATAGCATTTTCTTTGGCAGCTTGGGGCTTCATTATTAAATCAAATAGTGAAAATAAATATACAGCTCTTTTACAAGGAAAGTTGAAAGTTGACTCAACCCTGCAAATATGCCATTGTGAGTCTAATCTATTGTAGAATTCGTAGAATAATGAATTAACGTCTCGATTACATACAGTGAGGCAGAACAAATAAGAGAATGCTGCCATGGTAATGAGCTAAATATACACTTGTTTTTTCAGGTGGCGGTGGGCTACCAACTAAGGAGAAAAACTTTTGTCTGCATTTTCTTAAACTAATAAAACCTGAGAGTGTGTTAGGCAAGCAGAGAACATCAGTACTCTACACATCCAGAGCATGTCCAAGTACTCAGCCTGTCAGGTGTCCCCATGACACGTGTTGCAAGCAGCCAAAAAACCACTGAATGTAGCAGTTGGAGCTGCTGGTTTAAATTTGTACAAAATTGGACTTGGATGGTGTCTGTTTTGAAACCTGAGCTCAGCAAGTAGCTACAGATAGGAGATGCTCTTATACAGAAGTCACTGGCTCTGAATGAGATTAGACAGTGCCTGAGCTTCTGACTATCCTAAATTGAGACTGACTATCCTAAATTGAGACTGATATAAGTGGAAAAAATATTTTTATCTGTAAGGATTTTTCGCTATCTAGTACCAGTGTTCTTAGACTGGAAGAGAGGGTGGTGGTGATGGTGGTGTTCTTGTGGGGAAGAAGGAATTGATCGGTGCTTATTTTGCATGCCAGGAGACAAAAGGGACTTAATTTTGAGCAAAATTGTCATGGGCTTTGGGAACATGACCCATTATCTATCCATCTAGATGGATTTTGGACAAGAACCTTGTTGTGTTGTGGCTTTAGTAATAAACTTTACATCAAATTAAATTCACAAGATGTAAGTTTAATAATTCTGCATTAATCCTTCATGAAGCATTGATCTTTTGTTTTTTTTATCTTCCTCCACAGTGTGTCAATCCTGATCTTTAATACTTCTCGGCAGTGCTTTGTTGTGGTGAAGCAGTTCCGCCCAGGTAATCCTCTTTTTAAGATTTACTTTTGCTCTCTAGTGAAGCAAGCTTTTAAGGGTTTAGCAGTTAAAAGTTGGTGCATCTGTGGTGATAAAATCTTTGTTCTATATTCTGTTTCTTTGTATGATAGCCCATCCTTTTCAGTCAGTCAGAATTTCTAACCAGGGAAATTTCCATTACAGATGAAACAAATGATCAGGGTAGTCTTACATTCTGCTTTTGGGCTGGTTATTGTCCTCTTTTGGATGAAATTACAAACAGCTCTACAATGATCATGCAAGAAATTGCTTTAATTTGAAGTTCCTTCTTGACCTACTTGTACAAAAGCGCAGTATTTTCCTTTTTGTTTTGTTTTGTCTTAAATATTCTTTTTTTTTGTACTGTCTTATTGTGTATTATATAGTTAGTAATTTGAAATGAAGGGTGATTCAGGACTGTATGGTTTTGCATCGGTATATGGACAGCTTCATTTTACCAGTTGTTACGAATTTAGGTTAATATACATTTTTTTCTGAGTTTTTGTATCAGTTATTTTAACTCAAAGCAATATTTACTCTCTGGAAGTTAAAAACGAAATGCGTATTCGCTGCATGTTAATTAAAAGAAATGACAAGGTATTTCACTGCTTGTTGCTAAGAGACCGTTTCAAGACTGCTCATGGTAGACTTTATAGAAAACTTTCTAGGGCAGTGTCACACTGCCCTTTCTTCCTGACAGTGATTACAGCCTCTGCAGTGCTGTGCAGCAGTGTTACACTGACAGTGCATCCTTCTCAAGTGCTAATTGACTTGTGTAAAGTGTTTGGTTATTTGTTCATCACTAATCCACTGTCTTTTATTTGCCAGAGAATAAATGTCTCCCACAGCTCTTGCTCTCTTTGAGGCAGTCTTGGGGAGAAGCCTTCATATGTGTGCATGCATATACATATATATATATTTACTGAGCAGCAACACATCATTGCATTATCTCCATGAAAGTGTCAAATCAGCCTCAAAAGAGTGGGGTTAAACCACAGAGGCTGGAGCTGCTCAGACACCTGGCCTTAGGCACAGCAGTTCAGTGATCACAGGCCCTGCCCTGCCGTTACTCACATCCCTATATTTATAATTATATCTCCATTCCATATTCCATGGATATTCCATGGTTATTGTCTGCCCTGGTTCCACAAAGCAAAGCGAAGGCTGAGCCTTTCCTCACTGCCAGGTCCCACCAGGGTCCCACCAGGAAGGCGATCACTTGTTGCTGCGAGGGAGCAGCTGCCGCTCGCTCTGCAGGCACGTCCCCTGTACGTGTGCTGGTGCCATGTGTGCTGCCTTTCCCTGGGCTGTGCTGGCAGGAGCAGCTTTTCCCATTGATGCCTGTGCTGCTTGTGAAGGCGCTCATCCCTCCCTGCCCCTGCGTTCCCACCCCAGAATGGCTGCAGACAGGAGGGTTTGAAGATCAGGGGACTGAAGGAGTTCATGCCGACTTGAGGATGGCAGAAGCACACAAGCAGTGAGGCAAACAGTGTGCTCTGGGCTGAGATCATCTTGAATGATCATGAAATCACACATTTGGGAGGAGCCGAAAGACAAACAAGTATCTGTGTATATGTTCCTCACCCATGACTAGTTTGCAAAGGTGTTGGTTAATGCTTATTTTGGTAGGCAATTGACCACACATTTTCAAATATAATAAAATTATATGTTACTGGGGTTGGGACCTATGAACATGTACTCTGGTTTATTCACTGTAAGTATAAGGACCTTTCAGTGGATTGTGATGTTTGTTTTTCCACTGACTTAAACAGTATCAAAGATTTTAATCATAAGCCGTGTTCCATTTCAAGAGGTACGAAACACCAGTGCAGTCAGAAGTTTAGAGAGTAGCCAGCACCTTCCCAGACAGTCAAACTCCACTGGCTCCTTAGTCCCTGCTGTTGTTTTCTCCTGTTTAGGGGTAGCAAACAAGACCCTGTATGTGTCACCTACAAAGGCTGCTGTTAACAGCAGTGATCTTATTTGCTCCATTTGGTTGAACCATCGTTTGTCCCACATTACAGAAAGGAAGGTGACAACATCAATTCTACTGGAGTTTCCACTCTGAGTGGAAACTTTCTTACAGCTGAGTGGCTGAGTGGCTCCAATTAGAAAGGATGTGGATTCCATCACTTCCTTGGGAAGCCTTTTCCAAAGCCTGACAACCCTTTCTGTTGTCATTCTTGATGTGCAGCCAGAAGCTCTCCTGGCACAGGTTGGTTCCTCGCCGTGCTGCCGCTGATGGCCGTGCCCATCTGCCCAGCCGTGATGCAGTGGCAGTTCTGGCCCAGGAAGCATTGGAAGACAAGGGAACAATGGACGTGGGACAAGTGGGTGGGTGACTGTGCTGGGACTTCTGGATTCTGCTTTCCAGACTCTTTGTGGATTTGCAGTAAAATGACAGCTTGTGGTGAGGAAGAGGAGGGTCACAGGCTTCCCTCTGAAGAGTGAGCCTTAGCCAGTAGGTCACACAGTGCTTTTCCATCCAGTTCTTTATCACCCAGTGTATCTCTTGTGCAGTCAGTTTTGCACCTTCAAGAGAGTTATGTGAGGTTCTCTGTTCCCTGATATTAGCAGGCTTTGCTTATCTGTGAGAGATAAGTTGAGTTTGAACCTTTGCAAGCCAGGTGATATTAAATTCATAATCAGACTCCTTGGTGAATGTTCTAATATTTGGGCTCTTACAGAAGTGGCTGGTACTGCTTCTTTTCTTCCTTATCTACAGAGAAAAACTGTTCCTAGGCTTGAAGTGTGGGCATATCACAGGACTTTGCTCTGAGGAGGACTGCTGGATTAGGTCCTTCTGGGAATGCAGGTTTTGATCTGCGTGGAGCCCAGTTGTGCTGAGGGAGAAGGAGAATGGCAGGTGCCTGATGGAATGACAGGATGGGTTTTAGGGATACAGAAGAATTTTAACACTCTTAAGTCACAGTTTCATATTTCTGTACCCCACACTCTTACCTGCACCCTGTTTTAGAGCCCAAAGCCTTTAATGTGTTGTTCCTTTTTTAATTGTCTGATATGGGTATGTCAGTACTAAAAAAGAAATAAAACTTTCAAGGGATTTGGCTTGTCTCAGAGAAATCTTAGACGTGGTTGTCATTTATGATAATTTTCCCAGCTTTTAGAATTTTTTGGAATAATGACAATAGACACCCTTCAAGGAGCTGTCCCTTAGAGCTGGCAGGGAATATTTTTTTTTTTTCTGGTTTCATGCTGCGCTTAAAAAGGAAAACTGAGCTCTCAGTCATGTCTCTCAAGTAAGAAATGGAAACTCCAATCCATACCTGTTTGAATCTCAAAGACCTGGATATACCTAAGATTAGCAGCTTTAAAGGTTTAACTTCTGCAGGAAGATTAGATTTTGGATATTGGACTGATCTGGACATCTCCCTTTCAAGTGCAGATCTTGCTGTTCTACACTTCTGAGGTGTCCAGATGAGCAGTGCAGAAAGAGCCCAGGCACAAATTTCTGGGATGCAGACTCTGCCTCAGTGAGCAAGTGCTTAAAAAGTCACTGTGGTACTTCAACAACATTTCTCTAGAGATCTTCTTTTAAGAAATACAGTACTTGGAAGGACAGTACAGTACAAGCTACGGTACTTGGAAGGACAAAACATTGCCTATTAAACCTGAGTCCTTATATATAAATTCTGCAAGGTTTAGAACAGAAAATAAAAGAGAAACTAATTTGAAAACCATGTTATGTGTATGTGAAATATGCACACAAAATATTTTAATGGAATAAAAATAGGTTCAAAGTTTAAAATAGTTTTATCCAGGGTGGTTTATAACACTCTTGGAAACCTTTCATAAAAGCAAGGGGATAGACATAAGGAAATTTCAAGGGAAAAACAAATGGAATTATACCTCTATATTAAAGTTACAATGATCTGGAGTTGTCTGTCAGTGGGGATTCTTTGGGTGTTGACATCCAGTTCTGCAGTTCTCTCTGAGGCAACATTTCTGTTGACATCAGTGAGAGGTTTTGCTTAAGTAAGGACTAAAATCTGACATTTGCACTTTTCTCTAGGAGTGCATTACAGTGGCAGCTGTTTGTAGATATGTTCAAAAGAGGATTTCTTTTTTTTCAAACAAATATACATGCTTTTCATGCCCTTTCTGAATAACAGCTGAGTTGACAGCCTGAAAGACTCATCATTGTGCACATGGTATTTTATGTGCAACCCAACTTTCCTGCAAGATAACTGCATAGTTTAAATTAAATCCCAATATCTGCATTGCCCAGCAAATGGAAGTTGTATGGTGCTTCTGGCACTTAGAATTCTTGGATAAATTAGCTTCTTTTTTCAATTTTTATTTTAAGCAAGGTGTGCATGAATTCATTTCAGATGATGTAAGTACAAATAAGAGTTTAAAGAATAATTTTACGGACATGGTGAGAGAACCTTTGTTCTTTAAAATTCCAGTTTTGTGTGTCATTATTTTAACAGATAAGACAGCTGAATTCCTTGTTACTCTCAAGTACTCTTATGGTTGTTAATTTCCAGGCAAAATTTGTCTACCACCCTTTTTTATATTTAATATGAAGAGACTAACATCCTGTCCTTTGTTTCTTTTTCCTTTGTCTTTTGGGGCTTTTTTTAAGCTGTTTACATGTGTGAAGTAGAAAGGCATCATCCTCAAATCTTTCAGAATCAGGACAAGGAGAGTTTCCCTTCCCTGGAGAAGCTTCCCTTGCCTGCTGTGGCTGGAGTGACCTATGAACTCTGTGCTGGCATTGTGGACAAGCCAGGCCTTTCTTTAGAAGAAATTGCTTGTGAGGAAGTCTTGGAAGAGTGTGGCTATCGTGTTTCCCTTTCAGACCTCAGGAGGATCACTTCTTACAGGTAAATAGCAGCAAGTTACAACACTACATTTAATTGTTTCACAGATTGCTGGAGTGGCCTGAACATTCCCTCCTGCCTTGTTTAAGCAGTGTGGTGGAGGATTGTGGACATCTGAAAGTACAAGAAAGGTGTAATTTTTAGCAAGTGAGAGAAGTATTTACAGAAATGTAAGGCATTAGAAATATATAATCAGTATTATAATTAAGGGATTGAATTCCCAGGAAGAATCATACTATTGTGACTTATTCCAAAGACTGTTAGAACAGGGAAAAGTTGCATTGGGCTCTAAAGAGCAGTTTGTCACAGCACTAGAAAACAGCCCATCTTTGCTGTACCGGGTGTTTTCCAGCTCTGATTCTTATTATTCAGATTAACAATAGGAACAGCCCAAGATGTTCTCTGATTTATGATTTTGCAGAAGCATGAGAACCTGTGGCATTAGATATCTTCATAATATTTGATCTGTAGTTTGAATTGGACAATAATTATTGCTATATATGAAGATTTTGCTGATTTGACTGTGAAAATGATTACATTGTATTTTTGCAGGGTTTCAAATAGTTATTGAAATTGTTTTTAACATGTTTTAAAATATTTATTAGGAGTAAATGGAAAAATACAAAATGTGAGTTGTTGGTGAAAAAAAAAACCTCAAGAGAAACTTTCCACATAGCTTTAATCCTATTATATCTCATTCCCAGCTTTTAGTATTGTTGTCCAAAATGTATGTATGTTTGTATTTTACAGAGAAAGCAGCAGGTTTTTTACTTTCTTTATTTTACTTGACATCTCCATTGAACTAGGCACTGTCATTGGTTTTTAATTTGGGAATTGAATACAAATCCACAGCTGTCAATCCTGGCAAATGTTATTTCCTGCTGGATTAACAAGCAGTGCTTCTGTTGAGGGGAGGGGGTGAATCACAGGAGCTGTCTTTTACAACTCATTGAAACCAGATTAAGGGTTTGTTCTACTGAAAAAAAAAAAAAAGTGTCTTCCAGATTTATGAGCAAAAGCTGTCTATAGAATTTCATAGGCTGGGTGACACTGACAGGCTGCTGCATGCAGATGTATACATATGTATATGTCCGTGTGTATGTGCATACAAATGCAAAAGAGGAAAAGTGGAATACAATTCCTGCAGAAGGTTGTAGGTTCAGTGTAGAAGTTTGACTCAATATTAGTGATTTATATTTGCCTAAAACTCTCTGTGTTTTGGTGTTAAATGTCTGTGTATGTTACAGGTGGTTGTTCATTCAGTTGCCTTTTTTTTTTTTTAATTGCACTGGCTTGTGAAGAGTGTATACAATGGGGGTTTTCTTTGTTGAGACCCTTGCAAAGAACTCGTAATCCTCCATTGTCCATGTGGACACAGCTTTCTGCCCGTGGAGATCCATGCTGAGGTCAGAAGGGCCTGTATAATTTTTACTTCTTTAAATTAATATGAAAGTTTGAAGCCTCAAAGATGATATTTTACAATTATTTTGTTTGATTTCCCACGCTCTATTATTAGGATTTTATTCTAAATGTTTTAGTATTCCTATTAGAAGTGTCCTGTTTTCCTCCAGCCAAGGATTGGAATATCTTTCTGTTCCTTGAGAATCTGATGCAAAGACAATAAGTAATCAGTTCTCTTATGGTCTCCTAAGGACAATTTTTCTTTAATGGCTATACTACATATAAGAATTCCTGGGCTTTTTCCAGGTGTAGCAGGTTTTTCCAAGTGGTTTATGCTGCTGTTTCATGCTGTGACTGTCAATACAAAGCACAGGCATAAAGCATTGCATTAATGCATATGCATGCCATTACAATTGCAATGCATCCTGCGCTCCTGCTCTTATCTCCCATCCCAACAATCTGTTGCTCTGCATTATTTATTGATCCAGTGCCTCAGGTCAGAGTTTTGGGGGGCTCTCTCTAATGGCTCCTCTTCCAAAAATCAGCCTCAGCTGGCACCAGTGTGACAAATGTGCTTCTGTGCTTTCTCTCAAATCTAATCATTCCGTGGCCTCTCTTGGAGGGTTTTGGCATTCTGTCTGAAGTGTCTTATATGTCTGTACCACAAGCAACCTTTCCCTCATGTCTTGCCTCAATTTCCCTTTCTTCAAGACTGACACCTACTACTCTGTCCCCAGTGGACATGAAGTACTTCTGCACCTTCCACCTATTTCTTAAAACATGATCCCTTTATTTTATTTTTGCCTGTGCAAAACTATTTTAGTTGATTTAGTTTTTCTGTTCAGATCATGTTTTTTAGATATCTGATCATTCCTTCTGCTGTCCTCTGCCTTCTCTCCATCTGGTCTGCATATTTCTCAAAAGTGTAGTGCTCAAAGTGGAGCACAGTACATTAGTGAGGGCTTTCCTGGATAGAGTGGAAGCATTATCTGTCCTAGTCTGACAGATCATTCTCTATGCACTGGAGTTTGTTGTTTGCCTTTTTTGCAGAGGCATTACATTATTGATATAATTAATCTTCCACAATGCCTCCCCAATCTCAAAATTAGGAGTTGAACCTGATGATCCTTGTGGGTCCCTTCCAACTCAGAATATTCCATGATTCTGCATTGTCATTCACCTCCTGTCCATATTCTGTGTCATCACAGCCTTTGATCTGAAAGCAGGGACACCCCTTTCTGGAATCATGGTGATGAGGAAGGAAGTTGCCTGCCTGGAATAAAAGCAGCAGTTGAGCTAGACCTGACAGAAGGGCATGAAAAACCAAAGACATCAAATGTAAAGGGAGAAATGGTTTTGGCTAGGGAGGTCAAACAGTTCTATGCCAAATGGATTAAGAAAGATGGAGCATGGACAATCCATAGGGAGAACTTAAACTATGGGGGAAAATTGAATATGAAAACCTTGAGTGGAAAAAGAGGAAGAAGAGATGAAGGAACAATGCAGAGAAAAATCATAGGCTGAGAATTAAATGGACCTGGGGAAAGTACATTCATTGTGGTGGAGAAGAATTCTCTATAAGGAAATGAGGAAAATGCTTAGACTGTATTCAGCTTTGCTCTGTTCTCAAGCAGTGGTAACTGTGTAGGTTAGAGGTAATCTTAAAATAGCAGGGATTTTCCCATTTATTAGCAGGGCCTGTAGCAGTGATTTGGAGGGATTTTTATTTTTTTTTTAGTGCTTCTCAGCTATCCTGGAAAGTGTGACCCCAGTACTGGCACAGGTAATTCACAGGTAAACCTACTGGACCCTCTCTCAAAGCTCCAGTGACTTAATACTCATCGCATGGAAGTCAGACACTGAATCAAGCAGATCTCAGACTTAATTACCTTGAATGATCCACGGAGGAGCTGTGGAGTCAGTGAGGAATCAGCAAGGAAGCCAGGAGCTGGGGAATTTCTGCCATTTGAGTAAGAGTCTTTGGAAGAAATTGTCCCAGCAGCAGGAGGACAGTATGGTGTGGGTGAGTGAAGGAGGTTGGGTTGGGGGCAGATAATGAAAAACACAAATGCATTTAGGGGAACTTGATGAAGGAGGACAGAGGAATCACACTTTGAAAATCAGAAATATCTGTTCCTATTATAGAAAAATGCTAGACAGGAGGTGAATTGAAATGCAGATGGTTCATGTAGCTGTGTAGACAGAGGAGAGGTCATTCTGAAAAGAATCAGTTTTGTTTGCAGCCTGTGTGGTGAGTTTAGTATCATCACTGCACAATTTTCTACTTTTGTCCTTGGCATTCAGTATCTTCAATTTGTTATTGCAAAAAGATTGGTTTAAAGTATGGCAGCAGCTAATTCACTTTTGGAGACTTCCAGGAAGTTTTGGTGGCTGCTGGTGTCTTGAATTCTTGTCAGTTGTATGTATGGCGTCAGTCAAAAATAGGACAGGTGCTTGATATGAAGGGTGTAAAGGAATTAGGTGGTTCAATAATAAAATAACAAAATGAAGCAAATCCTATGATATAATTATATACTGAGTATAAATATAAACTGAGGGTTCATAAAGGTTGAAGATTGCAGTTAAATTCAACATTTTTCAAAAGCTCTAAAAGAAATCTGTGAGCTTCCCTTAATGTTTGGGGTTTTTTCATAGTGCAAAAATTTTTAAGTGAACGTCTTACTTTGGACTTACTCATATACCACATATAACAATTTTTCTATCTGTCATGGTATCCCAGCAGTTTTCTGGTTGAATCCCATATGCTGAGTTAATTTCTTAGGTTGAAGTACTTCCAGCTATCTGCCTTGAGACTTGTTTCCTTGCAAGACAGGGGCACAGAAATAAGTTTTTGTTGTTGCTAATGTGAAGTATTTTCTCTTAGTTCTTGAAAATGTTGGTTGCCTTGAAGAATATTTATAAAATTAATTGGACTTCAATAACACCTCAGAACATCAGGGTAGAGTTGAACCAGAGCTTCTGGTTCAACTTCCTTTTCCCTTCATTTCATCTTTATTTTCCCCCAGAGGCTGTAAAAACCTCTTGGCTATGACCTGGATACAATAGGAGCTGTAGATTCTCAGCCCCACTCTAAAGAAATCAGATGGATTAGTCTAAAAGACTGACTATATTAAAATAGGTACTTACTTTAATCTTCCTACATTTGATTTTTTCCCCAAAGTGTACAAGAAGAGCATTCAGAGAATTAATATTAGATGTTCCAATTACTGTGCCATGGCCTTTAGCCTCTGTGCAATAAGGTAAAAATGGTTTGTATTCACAGGTTTTTATGTAGAAGGAATAATAGCCCTGAAAATGTTGGAGTGCATTATAATTAGAAAGATCACCTGCTAGCACACCTGTTGGGTGATGGCATAATGTAATATAATTTTATGTTAATTACTTCTGTGCTTTTTTCCCTGCACCTGCCGCTTATCATGTCAGAACAGTACAAAGGTCCTGAGAAGTGACAATAGGAGCTGCATGTCACTGATCATCAGTTTACATGTTGCATGCCTAACTGGATCTTGATTTAAGCATAAGTAACAGAGATTTGTGTCACATTTATTTGTAAACATGAATTATGTATTCACTCTGTACCCAAATTTTGCATCCAGATGGTTTATGTCTTATAAAAGAATATATTGTTTCCAGGAATTTGCACATTAACAATGTAAGATTAAAACAAACAAAAAAATATATTTCTGTGTTGATAAGAATGTTGATTGTTTATAGATTTTGTATTTTTTTAATATTAACAAATTATGAGGAATTTAGCTTTTAATTGCTGTCTATCAGAAATCTGAACTAAAGTAATAAGTCTTGACAAGGATAAGTCAATTTATTTGTTCCCCATGTTGCTGCAGAGGAGTATAAAATACTATTTATATTCTCATACATGCTTGTTTCTTCAAATTAAAAATATAATATTTACAAACACGATACTTATGAATGAGGTAATTGGTTGGTATAGGCGATCACCCAGACATGAGAAAAAGGCAAAGCTAATCTGAAACAGAAGATTTGAATTTTGGCCCTGATTACCAAGGTGTTTGTGTGTGGACATGCCCATTCATTGTGAAGGAAAAAGTTACTGACTGTTGGCAAACTCAATCTCTCTTGTGGCTTCAGTCACTATTACACCTTTTTTTAAGCCATAAGATACTATTTCCCACGTCTGATGAAAAAATGTTTCTTTATGCTCATGAATTTAGGACAAGTGAAAAGTCCAGTTCTGTGAGCTCGATTTCATGTGATGTGTGTTTCCTCACGCATTTGATGCAAGGGAAGAGTACACAAAGGCTTTGTGGTAGCTGCTATTGCCGTGTTTCAAAAACAGATTGGAGGGACAATCTGCCTCCTGTGCTTCCCCTGGTCTGAGGAGGAAGTAGATGGAAATACTGTAATTACAGCCTTGCTGCCAGCCACTCCCACCCGGGCCAGAGGTGAGAAGTGCTTCACAGTCACTCTGCAGAAGCTCCTTCTCTGCTGTGGCGCTGCCTAAAAGTGTGCTGCCCAGGGCTTTAAAAGCCATAGCGTGATTTAATCTCACTGTTTGAGTGTTTTATTCAAAATGAAATATGGGTAGGCAGCATACAATCTTGTTTTGATGTGTTAAACTTATATATAAGTTACTGTTGTGATGAAAACCATACGACTTTGGTATCCTTACTTTGACATGCTTACATTCCTAGACTCGCTGTTGTCAAAGGTAATGGAAGTTTCTAACTGTCTGAAGCAACGCAGAAAGTTTAGTGCTAATAGAGTTTTGGGGTTTAAAATCTCCCTGTTGAAATTACAGGGCTTGTGAGCTTAAGCCCTAATGACTTGACAGGGAGTATTTGTCAGCCGTGTATCTGTTAATTGGAGCGACCATAAGCTCCTTGGAGGAAAGGGATCCTCACGGTAAAGAGGCGAGGAAAACCGAGCTGTGTTTTGTGTAGATCATTTGCCTTTGTCCCGCTGTGGCAAATAAGTCAAGCCCCGTGCAGACACATCAGAATACAGCTGGGACACTCAGCTAAGGTCAAGCCAGGCTTAGTAGGTCTGGGTCAGTGTGAGCTGGGTTTGGGCAGCACCGTGCTGAGCCCTGCACTGACACCAAAGCCCGCAGTCTCAGCGTGGGCTGGTGCTGAGTTCAGACCTGCTCACCCCCACCGCAGCCAAGCCTCTCTTGTCCCAGGAAGGCACCTTTATCAGGAGGGCGGCTTTCCCAGGCTGAAACTCATCACTTGCAGTTCGGGTGTGCTGACCCCTGTGATTTCCACAGATGCAGAGCTAATGAATATAGCTGTAATCTGTTAATAGGTGACTCATTTCAGACCACGGCAAAAGTGTTTTATTTGTAGTGGGAAATACTAGGGTAAGGAAAAGCGTATGTCACAGATGTGGGATAGAAGACAGTAGCAGAAAGAGGGGTAAAAATAGGATTAAAAGCACATCAAAATTCCTTAAACAGCATACTCAGAAAGTGCAGATAATTGTGCAAAAGCAGAGGAAATTCCTAGTGACAGATAAACCTGAATGCAAACATAATATTTCCTGTAGCCTATTCACCAGTCAGACCCACCTTCTCCCTCCCTGCTCTCTTCCTCCTCTACCCCAGTGCCCAAAATCACTGAAATGTACTGTTTTGCAAAGTTATATGAAAAAACACTTAGTTACTTCAACTAGAAGAGCTTCAAAGCAACATACCTAATTCTGATTTCCATAAAAGCCAAAGGTACTAAGACAGACAAAATATGAATAGCATTGATTTTTGTGCAATTTTCTAAGGACAAGCAGGATGCATCAGCAGTCTGCAAATGTCGTGAAAGACAGCAGTAAGCAATACTGGAGAATATTTAATTTAGTAAAGGGCAGTCCACGTGGATCTGTGCAAAAACAATCAACTGGCACTGTAAGCCACAGCATTTAGAGAATGAAATATCAGTTTAAAAAAGGTAAGGTATTTGCCTCTTTTAAGAATTAAAGTATATTTCTATATCTTTCAGTTTCTTTCTGAAACAACTGAAATGGTCTTCTGGAATCAGAGACTAATGGAGAGCATTGTCCAAACGCTTTCTGAGCTCTGTTGGGCTTGGGCCTGTGACCACTGCCCTAGGCAGCCTTGCTGCAGTGCCCAAACACCCTCTGGGTGAAGAATCTTTTTCTGACATCCAACCTAAACCTCTTCTGACTCAGCTTCATGCTATTTTCTCGGGTCCTGTTTGCTGGACACAGGAGTGAAGAGATGACTGTCTGTCCCTCTGCTGCACCTTGTGAGGATGTTGAAGACCCCAGTGAAATCTCCCCTCAGTCTCCTCCAGGCTGAGCAGACCAAGTGACCTCAGCTGATCCTTATAAGGATTCCCCTCCAGACCATTCGCTATCCTTGTGGCCTCCTCTGAATGTTCTCTAATAGCTCAACATCCTCTTAATATTGTGGCACCTAAAACTGCCCCCAAGGACTCAAGGTGAGGGACAGTCCCCTCCCTTGCCCAGCTGGCACTGCTGTGCCTGATGCCCCCAGGACAGGGATGTTCCTCCTGGCTGCCAGGGCACTGCTGCCTCATGTTCAGCTTGCTGTCAACCAGGACCTCCCTTTCCACAGTGCTGCTCTCCAGCCCCCAGTCCCCAGTCTGTCTGTACACCCAGGGTTGCCCCGTCCCCCATGCAGAATCCAGCATTTGCCTTGGTTAAACTTCACGTGGTTGGTGATTGCCCAACTCTTAATTCCTTGGGCTCTCTCTGCCCTTGAGGGAGCCAGCAGCTCCTCCCAGTTCAGCATCATCAAACTGGGAGGAACTGTCAACTCCCTTGAGAGAGATTAGACAACAAATTAAAGCAGGGAATATGTTTATAAATATTCCTGCAACTGTCTGCAAAGTCACCATCTAAAGAGTGAAGGGATTCTAGGTGGGCTTAGAAATGTTAGATTTCCTGGTTTGGGGAGGAAAGAGTGGAATAGAATGTAATGAGTACTACTTATTAGTGCCAGCATCTTTTAATTTTATTTATAGCTCATTTGGAAGCTTTTATTACTTTGTAACTAGTATCTGGTGACAAAGTTGCACCGGGTAATCAAGTGAGAGAGAATGATGGTGTGGGTATGTCCTCCTTTGAATATGTATTGTTACAAATCTTTGTTCGTTTCTGTTGTTAATTATATGGTAATAGATGTGAATAAATATAATAATTTTGGGCATCATGATAAAGGAAAGACCTTAATGTCCAGGACTTTCATCTTTTCAAATATATTAAGTGTAGTAGCTACTCTTGATATATTTTGTTCATAATAAGAGAGTATCATAGTATCATCTCAATAAGTATAGAGAAATTACTCATATGGAAATCACTCCCTGCTATTTGAGCTGTTGTGGCAAGAACCTGAGTCTGTAACACCTTGGAAATTGGTTTTCCTTTACTTTAAAGAAAAGATGTGTGGAAAGTGAACTAATTTCCACAGCTATAGCTGTTTCATAAGGAAATGGTCACAGGTGCTGTGGGAGATTATGCTGCAAATAATCAAGCCAGAAGGTTCTTATAGAAGTACTTCTTATATAAATTTGCTGGTTTTGTGTAACCTTTATATAATATCAGGTAGGCATGGAAATACTCAGGTTAGGATCATTTTCATTCTCCAGGTGGGGCACCCTGGAGGAAGGTGTCAGATTTGCCACTCATCATAAATAAGAGGACATTAAATATACTGTACACAGTCCTGTGTTTTCCATGGAACCTGTGGCAACCAGAAAACTGCATGCTTTGTCTTGCAGATTTTACAGTTGGTTAAGACGTGGATCAAAAACCCCACTCTTAACAATGGAATAAAATTATGAGTACAGAATGAAAGAAGTCCAATATCAACCTCCAGAGTTCCTGAAAATGCCAAAGATGGTTACGTTTCTTTTCACAGATGTACAGGAATGATCCTGGAGGGGTAACACATCTGGTCCAAAGTTGCAGAATGCATCAGAAGTACTTTTAGGAAAAGAATTCACTGGTTCATCCCCTATTGAGTGTTTTTAAAAAGTGTACATTGATGTAAGAAACCAATTTCAATAGTCACTATTAGAAACCAACTTCAGTAGTCACTATTAATTCCCCAAACAAAATAATTGCCAGTGTTCTTAGAACACTGAGAGACAAGTGATTAATTCCTGCTATGGGGTGTGATGTGTGCTGGATTAACTGAAAGATTTAGTTGACTAATGGTTGGGTAAATCTGGATATACACTCTAAGATCATAACGCTGCTACAAATCTGAGAATCCTCTGTATGTGTAATAATATGGAAGCTAATTTTTCATCTTGCCCTAATGCCTCATTCATAGTTTCAGTGAACTTTGAATCCAGATTTAATGTGAAAAGTCGCTTGTAATCATGTGAAATGAAGAAATTGCGATTACAATGTGAATATTTTCTTGGAAGGACTAAATGAGTGGATTATGTACTTATCCTTTATTTAATAATACCTAAATTAAATAGTCCTAAGGAAATAGAGGATTAACAAATAAGAAGTATAATACACAGCAAGCAGTCTAGCTGAAGAAAGACTACATAATCTAAAATATCCTCAACTAAATCCACTGGAGCAAATTTAGCAGGGAGACTGAATTACTTTGGACATGTGCGTGCTTACAGTGCTCCATTTGGGTCAAGGCTAAAGTTCAGGAAGGATAGAGAGCGAGTTTCAGACTGCCTTCCCTTCTTTACCTATCCAGTCCGTGAGTGGAGGATTCCAGCTGTGAATGGACATAATCTTCTTAAGAGTAAAAAATCTAAATATTTGTGTAAAAACAAACAAAGAAATGTAGCACAACAGCACACAGATACACTGGGGAGCTTCTTCCTGTTGTTTGTGCATCTCTGTGAGTCATCCTGCAGTTCTGCTCTCCCTGAGGTCAGCTAGAAGAACTGTTGACTTCAGTGTGCGTAGAACAATAGTTCACCAATACAAAATATTTTCCTTTTTTTATTTTCTCCCAAATTCACATTTTCCCAAAGAGTATATTTGAAGATGGATCTATTTTATATGGAACTGCATTCAAAACTGTTGGTATTTCTGCATGAAAGTTGCAATCAATTTCTGTCCCAGTAATTCTGTCTCAGTCAATTTCTATCTCACAGATTAAGGATCCAGGTTTCCATTCCCAGCTCCTTGTTGCCTTCCTTCTGTCTAAAACAGAGTTTCCTCTCTGCTTTTTTCCAGGTCTGGAGTTGGAGTGATGGGTTCTAAGCAGACATTGTTTTATGCAGAAGTAAATGACCAGATGAGAACCAGTGGAGGAGGTGGCCAGCCTGAGGAAGGAGAGCTGATTGAAGTTGTGGAAATACCTTTAGGAGAATCCATGAAGTTTGCTTATGATGAGACTTTCCCGAAGACAATGGGTGTCATCTTCAGCTTCACATGGTTCCACAACAACATTGCACCTAAACTACCCAAAAAGTAAAGCACCAGGATTTTAAGGAAAGCTTTTCTGCTGGTGCTGTGCATGCAGGAAGCTGCAAATCTACCCACCTCAATCAACTCAACTTCTCACTAGACAAATCTTCCTTTAAATAAATTTGGAAGTAAAATCTGAATTAAAATCTGAATTAAAATAATTTCCATTATTAGCAAAACATTTACAGGAATCGCTGGGGCCAGGGTTTGACTTGGAGAGGCAAATGCTGATTTTTGTGCAAAGGTTAAGTGAGTGTGTCCAGTTCTCCTTCTCCACAGCACTGTTCTGAAGAGCTGCCCAAGCCCTCAGCACAGCTGCCTCAGGAGCCTCTCACCATGTCTGTGCATACTGGCAACTTTCATTTGTGTGTTATTTGTCGGTTTTGATATTTTTTTGAAGAAAGCAGCAAACCTTGATAGTCACGGATACCTTAGCAATGTTCCTGAGTTCAGCACAGCTTTCAGGGAGCAGCTTTCTCTCTCTGTGGTGTGTGGCTCCTGTGCAGAGGAGGCGTTTGCATTTCTGAACATGCAGACCTTTATTTCATAGGCAAACAGGTCTGTAAATCCTTCTGCTAACGTGTCACTTGGACAATGGAGCAGCTGTAAGATTATATGCTCCTGTTTGTTCCCATCACAATGCTGGGCAGCAGGGATGGTGATGGAGGGCTGAAGGATGGGCACTTCTGCTGGAACACATGCTTCTTTGTTTGCTTTAAGGGCAATACTTGATAAATTAGATCAAACTTTAGAAACCCTCTCTAGAGCGGGACCAGAGAGGCCGAATTCTTTTAATTTGACGATGAGGTGATTAACACAAGTGATTTCTCTGAGGTTTTCTGTGGTCTCAATTTTGTTACCACCCAGATGGGAGGAATGGAACTTACCCCTCAGATAACATGTCTTGGAATCTAATGATTGGAAGTGCTTCATTGTGATTTTATCATTATTTATGCAGTTTACATGGAAGCCTGTACAATCTGCACAGATGTACTGAGGAATACAATTTGATTTAATAAAGTGGTGTCATTAGAACGTATAGTACTTGTTCTATCAGCGTAGTTTGGATGTGGACTGTTTGTCATGTGAAAGTGTTAGGGGCATGAATGAAAGAGAATCAAGCCTGCAATTTAATTATGCACTGTGTTATGTTATTCACTGACTTAATCAACATGCCCACATTATATGTGCCTCCAGGAGTACTGAGCTGCTAAGTGTGTTTAGAAGAGGACTGCAGATATGCAAACTCAAACTTAACAGCTGAAATAAATGCAGCAGAGGTGTCTGATGGTGTCCAGTGGCTGATTTTAAATCACTGCATACCTCAATAGGTGTATAAACAAAAAAAGTTTCTTTTTAAAAAAAAAAGCTTTTAGAATTGCTGCTTGCTGGTTCTCCTCCTGATAAAGGAGGAAGGGTCCTTGGAAAGCCACTGAAGAAGGAGCAGCCTCTGTCTGTGGAGTCTTGACTTTTTGTGAAAGTTCAGACACAGCTGTTTTGAGCTGGGCCTGATCCATGGTGAGTCAAGGACTGAGTTATTGTGAGAGGCAAATAAATTCTGTCTGTCTGATGTATTTACATTGGAAGGTGTTTCAAGGTGGGGGCTCCACTGCTCTGTCTAGTACTGTGTGTCCTGATCGCTGCTTTATGAACTACTACAGTCCATGGAACAAATAATGCCTTTTATTCCAGGCTGTAGTTACCCAAGTTTCTGTTTGATTCCATCAAAATTACTGCTCACAGAGCAGCTTGTTATCTGGTTAGTGTCAAGCTAATAAATGTGTGTCAAAAGCCTTTTTTTCTGTATAATGCAGAAATTGGGAAAAGTAAAATGTTTTCCCCCTCCAAGGCACTGTGACTGTGCCTCTTAACGTACCCAGGCTCCCCAGGGGCAGTGCCAGAATCATCCCCTGCTGCTGGTCAGCAGGAGGCCATTCCCCATTGCTCACCAACGTGTTGGGGTGTCAGGAGGTGGCTGCTGGGGCCCTGCAGGGTGACACCAAGGAGCCACAGCCACCAGAGCAGCAGCAGAGGCTCCCCAGGGTGGGGTGACAGCTGGAGGTCACAGCGTGGGAAGAGGGGACATATGACAGCACGGAGGGGGTGTGGGGAGGGAAGCCATGGGGGTGGCAGGGTGGCATCACCTCTGCTTGCTCTGAAGTGACCTCACCAACACAGCCTGCAGGCTCCAGAGCGGTTTTGGGCAGCTGATACTCTCGATAAGGTGGTGGAGGGCAGTGGCACGAGCTGGGCGGTCCCTCAGCGCTCTCCATGATGCAGCAGCCAGACAAGAAGCGTTGTCTCCACCTCCCAGTCTGCTCCTCCCCAGGGGTCTGTGGATTCACACCCACAAACTCCTGGGAGCTGCAGGGGCTCTGAAGCCTTTACACCCCAAGGGATGCTGGACTCCATCCCTGTGCTCTGCCTCACCATCCCTGCAGTGTGCAATTCCCAAACAAGTGACAGGATTATTTTAATTTTCTTCCACAGTTTGGGAATTTTCCACAGAAACAGCAGTATACTGAAAGCTGTGCACAAACCAATGGGGATCTGGAGTTTGAATCTGCAATATTAAATATAAGTATGTCTTCAACCTCTTTTTCCATGTTCATTTTGGCGGGAGATTTTATGAGCAATTAAGAAGGTTTGAAAATGTATGTCAAAGGGCTTGACCTTGTTGGGGTTTTTTTCAGCACAGTAGGTGATTCATATTCATAAAAATAAAACCAGAACAGTTCAGATGTACTTCTCTCCTCAGGGCTCATTTCAAAGATCCTAATTAGAGCAAATACAATATACATTGGCCAAGCCAGGCAGTAAAAAAAAATCTTCTAATGGCATCTCACCCTCACATCTACATTTTAGATGCATCCTTTGGACGTGCCACCACACATACATCCATGGAGAGTGGACATTTAGCATAAAGCAGGGTCCCCACTTGCTGCTAATGAATACTGGCTCCAGCCTGCAGAACTCTGATCTGATCTCATCCCACCACCCCCATGAGATCAGCATCTTTTATTGAGCACAATTGAGCGGTTCACATTTATAACACAAGTCTTAGAATCTCTGCTGTCTTTACGATGTGACTTTGAGATGTAGAAATAATCTAATGAACCTGAAGTTATGACTCAGACTTCTAATGAAGCCTGGAATGGTAAAATCTTCAATGCAGTGTGGCTGTCAGGCTCACTGTTGGGTGGCACAAGGCACCTTGCAGCACCTTGCAAGGCCACGGACCTCGTCTGTGGCTGCTCCTTGTGACCCTGTTTGTGAAGTGGCTGCAAGCCCTGAGCTGGTCCCGGCCCTCAGGAGCAGAGATGTGATTAAAATGCCTTCTCTAAAAGGCTGTCACTGTAAAAAGCGAGCTGAGTTGCCCGGTGGGGTTGGTGGGGTGAGGGTTCCCGGGGAGCGGGGATGCCGCTGGAAGCGCTCCCCGGCGGGCACCCGCTCGCCTTTCCCCCCTCCCTCGCCTTCGCTCGCCGCCAGCCATAAAAGCGGCGCTCCCGACTCCCCGCGGGGCCGGGGCCGGGGCCAGGCCAAGGGCAAGCGAGATAATTGCTCCTGAAATACACGTGCCGACCGCGCAGGGCGACCCGCTGGACAAATAGGATTTTTGCTAAATTAGGACAATTGCCGAGCGCGCTCCATCCCCTCGCCGGGCTCTATACATAGATGAAAGGCACACCCAGTTGTGCAATCTGTTGCAATGGCACACCTGGTGCTGTCTGCAAGTCTATTCACAACCGTCAGCAGGTGCGATGTGGCCTTTGTGGCCATAAAAGTCTGCCTGGGCCGCCCCTGCTGCGCTCCCCGCGCCGTGGCCGGGGAGGCTGTCACAGATTAATGCGGTTGTTTGAAGCTCTTGGGAGCCACCGCCTGAAGCTCGTAGAGGCTTCAGGGGGATCGGAGCGAGGCCCGTGCACACAGGATGGATTTTCAGCTTCTGCCTTGGTGGCTGCGCCGGGGTGGAGGTGACAGGCAGAGCAGGGACAGGGGCTAAGAGGAGCCTGGTCTGAGGGGAGGTGTCCCTGTCCATGGCAGGGGGTTGGAGTCAGATGTTCTGTAAGGTCTCTTCTAACACAGAGATTCTGTGATACAGCAGGTTCCTGTTTCTGCAGCCCCAGCGATGCTGCCCGGTGGCTCCGGCATCAGGTTTGCATGATTTGCAATGGAGCTCTAATGAATTTGGGGCTGAGCCTCTCCAAAAAGGGTTTTGCTTGCTTTGCCTGGGGATGCGATTTCTCACAGCATTAAGGTGGAGCTCTGAGACCTCAGCCCCAATCCAGACTTGACTTTCCTTTAAGGAAGGATGCCATGGACTTAGCAGTAGGTTTTCAGCAGGAGTATTCATTCCCACTGGGTCATGCAGGATTTTTCTTGATGCGAACAAAAAAAAGGGATGCTCAAATCCCACCCTGCAGCAAAAGGTACTTCTCGATTTGTCTAATCCTTCAGAGCCACTCTCACATTTTAATTGGCAATGCATTTCTACAAGGACTTAAATGCTCTCAAGATGAATCATGAGGGAAGAGAGGAAGAATTCATAGCAGCTAAATGGCCCAGATTTGTGGCGCTTGGAGCTCTCTGGCCTGCCTCAGAACTGGCTTCAGTGCATTTCTCGTAATTGGAAATACAATCAGATATATATTAAACCCTGCCAACCACGCACTGTACTGCTCTGCTGCTGAATGCTCAATATCCTGTACTGGCTTCAGTCTCTAATAAAACATTCAAAAGCAGTGATGCTCAGTTAAACCCCTTTTGGACCCTTGGTTATGAGGAAAATGGGCTGGGAATGGGCAATGTGGGAATGTCTGTCAGCCTTCATCATTAACAGCGGCCCTCGTGCCCCAGCCTCGTTAATAGAAAAATCCCTGAGCTCCTCCTGTGCCCACCTGTGCGTCAGTTCTCAGGGTATGGGCCGATGGGTAGAGCATTCAACAATAAGAAAAGCATGATTTGATCCTTTTATGACAGCAAAACATCGCTGTGTGTGGGAAGCCCCTGGGGTTGAAGCCACACGTATGAGAGACTGACCCCTCCAAATGATCTGAGTGCATGTCCTTCACACTGTGAGCACAGCCTGGTTTTAACCCTGTTCCCTGGGATTTGTGGAGAGGGGATTGGGGGAAAAAAAAGAAAAAAATCAGTTTGTTAATTCCCTGACAATAAGACCAGAAGGACATCTCACCTGGCCCCAGGCACCATGGAAACATGTCAGATGAGGCTTGCCCCAGTGCTTTGGGGTGTCTGGTGCAGCACTGGCCCCGTCCCCAGCCCTTTCCAAAGTCCTCAGCAGGTGAGGGTGGGCACAGAGGGTGCCGTGCTCTGTCTGTGGCACAGCCCAGCCACCACCGCCAGAGCCTCCCCGGGGCTGCGGGAGGGGCCAGGCCATGGGAATTGCTGTGCTCCAGCCTGCTGGTCCCCTCCAGAGCTGCAGCTGCTCCCGCTGCCCCTATGGGCCTGGGGATGGGGACAGGCTCTGGGACCAGGGTCGCTAACGGGGTTTCCATCGTGTCTGCCCGGGGAGGTGGTTGGTGAATAAAAGGTGCCTCCATCTCCTGCCCTGCGTGTGGGTCCCTCCGGAGCCCTGCCCAGTTTTGCGGGGAGGGGGTGTTGGGGAAACCCTTGCTCGTGCAGCAATGGCTAAAGTAACTGTTCAAGGCACAACCAAGCTCTTAAGAGGGCTAGAAACAATTTAAGAAATGTTCTTGGGACGAGCGGCGGGCGCTGTGCAAACAGCTCTGCGGGGTTTGTGCGAGGGGCCCCGGCCGCCGGCCCGCCCGGCCCCGCAGGAATGCGCTCGCACCGATAACCCACACGCTCCTTGTGTAACCTCCTTCCTTGGCTCCTTCAGGCTCCCCCCGCTCCCGCCCTGCCGTTTGGAGGTCCTCCTTTTGCAATAAAATCAGGAAAACAAAACCAGGGTTATCACAAGTCCATGCCACACTTTCTCCAGCGCCCCTTTTCTAGTCACTATAAAAGTGAGGGACTTTGGGAGGACTTCAGCACTCCCCACGGGTCTTCCCCAGAGGCAGAACTTGTGTTTTGCTGCTCCATAGATTGCCAGTTTCAGCAGGCTCTGGGGCAGCTCGCTGGCCTGGCTGGGTTTGTGCCACAGCCCGGGCGCTGCTGACCCAGAGCTGGCGCAGCAGCAGGGATGCGAAGGCTTGAGTTACAGCAATCCTTCAGCTGCTCACCCACTTGCCAGCCCCACTGCCCTCCTGCCATCAATCATGTGGGAGCCCCAGGGCGGAGGTGCAGCCCGCTTGCTCCTTCTGGGGCAGCTTAACAGGGTGTCAGCAGCACAGGGGAGCCCTGAGCCTGCAGGGCCTGAATGCAGCCACAGAGCTGGGACCTTCCACGTCCACAACAAATCTCCTCGGTCTTTGGGACTGGCAGCGGGATCTGTCCTGTCTCTTCCTGTCGTGGTTGGGGTAGTTGGTGGGGCAGCATTATGGCAAAGCAGCCAAGATCACGTTCAAGGTTTGTGCTTAGTCATGCAAGTGCCTCAGAAAACCCCATTTGCTGGAGTGAGCAACCTTTTGTCTGATATTTATGCAATATCTGTGAAGAGCAGGAGAGGGGTTTGCAACAGGCTGCCAGGGAAAAAAGGGAACAGGGTTAGGCTGGTGCAGGGTGTGTATGAAAATTGCACAGCCTCAGGCTGGCCTCCAAAGCAGCCACCACCCTTTACATCCCCAACCAGCTGATTTCGTGAGGGTGGAGACTGTCCCATCTGCAGCAGCAGCATCAGGCTGGGCAGCGTTTGGGCTGCCCAGAGCTGGAGCAGGACATGGCCAAGCCAGGTACCAGCTTTGTACCACATATTCTCACCTGCTGCATCTTCCCAGTCATGCTGCCAGTTTCATTTTTCCAAATGGTTTTGTTTTACCTCTAATGTCTTTGTTCAGGGTAATTTTTTTACTACTTTTTTCTTTGTTTTATTGCTCTTCCACACAACCTGATCCCAGCCTCTCTGACGAGCACAGTCAAAATCACACCAATACATCACCATAATCAGATCTGATTGCAGGGGCTCTCTGGGAGCCAAGGCACTGAGCGAAGGCTAACAGGCTTATTGATCACAGCAGAGCTCTCAGGCGGACTCTAATATGCACATTTGTTTTTTCTCAATGGCAAAAGCAATGTGTAAATATTCTGCTGCTAATGATACAGGTCTGCTCCTGGTTAGTAAATGGGGAAACAAAAAGATTGAACTGAATGTCTTGCCTTCTAAAGCCTCATGACTGATCCTAATGCCCTGTCCTTTTTCTATCAATCAGGGCTGATTGGCAAAGCTTTTTAATTCAAGTCTCTAAGCAGGATGATCAGCATTTACTTAGCTAGTGTTGATTTCCACTTGACCAGGCTGCTCTGGAGAGAGGTATCACCTTATAGTGCAAACCCTCTTACAGGGGATAAAGAAACTGAGACCACCTCCATCCTCCTCGTAAAGGATCCTCCCGAGCAGCTCCTGGTGTGGGTTGGGGAATGGGGTCCCACAGGAGCTGGGCAGGCTCCCAGTGAGGACTGTGGCTCTGAGGGCACCTCCAGTGGCCCAGCCCAGCTGTGGTGCTGGCTCGTGGCAGCCCAGCCCCGGCGCTCCCTTCCCCAGCCCTGCTTCCAGGCACAGTGCGTGGCCTGGGACTGAGTCCCAGAGCTGCTGCAATATAAAACAAACCTGGCAGCGGGAGCCTGCAGCCCCTGGCACATCCCCCCAGGCTATTTTTAGCTGCTTTTCCAGAGAAACAAGGCTTATGCAACCTGCCTGCAAGCGCAGGGGCTCTGGCTACTGCTCAGCACGGCACCTCCACCTCTTGGATGGGACAGTTGCTCCAGGATGAGTTTAACGATGCTACTGGAGAGGGCAAGCCCATGGAGTTGCAATACAAGCATCCCACAGAGCTGGACTAAGAGCTCACAGGGTGATGAATTTCTCCCAGTGTTTCTTCTGTCCCTGTACCTGAGCACCCATCCTGGGCTGCCTGGCAAGGAGAGAGGAGAGATGGAAACATGAAATGCAACTAGGCTAACTTTTAACAAAATGGCTCATTTTTGTGAAGCTGTTTGCTTACAAAACATGTTGTTCCGTAAAGTCCTGTTGCTGGACAAGATGGGAGAGGGTCGGAGCTGAGAGTGGTGGTTTGGCATTGCAGGGCTGGAGCTCCCAAGGCTGGTTTTACCTCACTGGCTTCATGAAGCACATCCAGGATGTGCATAGAGCACTGCAGAATTTACACAGAGCATTTACACTTGATACAAAAAAAAAGGAACTTTTTTTTTTCCTCAGGTGCTATATTTAGATCTATTATGTGGAATAAGAGTTTGGATTGTCTCCTCAAGAAAAGTAGAGACTGTTGAGCCCCTGGGAGCAGGGGAGTCTGGAGCTGGGCAGGACCACTCTAAATGTTTCAGGGGGCTCAGGACCCATCCCCAGCCAAGACTCCATGTCATGAGGAGACCTTCAGTGCTTGGGAAAAGCCCATGAGGCTGTTGGCGCAGTAGTCTGATGGCTTTTGACATTCCCTACTGCTACAGCCATGCTCCAGCTGCAGATATCCATCCTATTTGTAGTTCAAAACAAAAGCAAAGCTCTTGTCTGCAGAACAGCAACCAAAGGCAGCGCGGTCATTTCAGAGCCCCTCTTGTTTCAGCAGCAAGCAGCACACACTGCCATGAAACTCCAGACTGAGCCAGAGGGGCGACACAGGGGAGTTAATCTGTGCAAGTTAGGAACTGCTTCCTTCCCTTTAACCAGTTTTGGGCCAGCTGGGTCATTCTGAGGTGCAAGGAACAGTGCCTGCCTCTCTGTGCCACCTGGAGATGTCACATCCCATGCAGCAGCATCCAATACAGAGCAGCTCAGCAGTATTCCAGGTGATTATGCAGTGCCCAGCCCTCCCACCAGCCATCTGTGTGCAGATCATGATGCTCTAGATCAAATAAATTCTTCTAAAATTTCGGAAATGTGAATGCCAAACAGTAAAAATGTTAGACAATCATTCTAAGCCTGTGTGTACACTGATATTCCTGATGGGATACAAGACACATTATTAAGCACAGAAGGAGTATTGCACTAATGCTATAAAACCAGCCTGAGTTTGAGTACTCAGAAAGCTGCTTCTCTGCTCCTTTGGACTAAGAAGACTCAATGCCTTTCAGTTATTAAAGGGGCTGAATTATGTCTCAGTCTAAACTTGGAAGTCGGAGAAGCTGCAGACCTCTCCAAGACCTCTGAAGGAAGTAAAGCCCTTTAAACCCCAGCTCAGCTTTTCAGAAAGAGCACTCGACTCCAGGAGGGATCCCTCCTTTGTTTGTTTGTTTGATTGATTAATTGATTGTTTGTCTCCAGCCAAGCTTATTTCAAGTGATTTGCATTGACACCCTCTATGGGCTTGGGCTTTTCCAGAGCTCCAAGGAAGGTTCCATTCCAAAGGGTTGTGCCATCCCAGGTGAGAACAGATGGATGTGCAGGGAGGGACTCAACACCAACCCCATGCTTGCATCCATTTGCTCCCTTCCATCACGAAGCCACCAAAGAGCCTTTTACAAAGGACTTCGTCCTCACCATTGTTTCACATGTTTCAAATTTCAGGAAATTTGGAGACTGGGAGGCTCAATCTCCAACCTAATGACCAACCTAATGCAGCCCTGTAATCTTAGAGATCCCTGCATCAAAGGCAATCCTTCCACTGGCAAGCTGCGAAGGCTTTGTAAATCAAGTGTGTGGTTGTGGAACAGCAGCCTTGGGTAACAGCCAAGGTCCTCAAGGTTAAGGGATGATATGGAAATACAGCAGACCTCAAGGATACTGGATATATTTTCTATTTGCAGATTTATGTGCCTGTCCTGGCATGTGTTTTTTGTCATGCATACGGCGTGAGCCCTGTATTTGACACTTTAAATCGAGGAACAAAGGACTGTAACTGTAGAGGGGGCTAAATTGAATTGAATTAATTTGTTTATCCTGCAAATCAACATCTGCTCAGACCTATTTCTTTCAACTCTGAAGTTGTCATAACAGAATATTTTGCCTTCTGCTCAGTCTAATTATAGATGCACGAGCCAAAAGCTCTTAATTTTGCTCACAGCCATCAGTGGGAGCTTTTCTGCCACACAGTTAAATGAAGGCTTTTTCTCAGGAAGGTGTTTTCCCCAGTGAGTTGTGTGCTCATACCCATCTAAGGGGATGTTTTTGCACCGAATTCATTGGAAATCTTCTTTTCAGCATTGATGAAAACCATTAAAGAAGAAGACATTGGATCTCAAGGGGTCAGATCTGCTCATGCAGGATGGGAGGGAAGCTCTCAGAGGCACACGGCTCTGTCATCATCCCTCTGCAGTGCCCAGGAGGAGATGGACTTGTGCCACTGCACAAAGAGAGCACCCCCACCCCTGAGGGCCCCAGAATGGATCAAAACTCCATAAGTATCCAGCATAAAAACCTTTCCTCCATCCTCATATCATCACAGAATCCTAGAATGGTTTGTGTTGGAAGGGACCTTCCTGACCAACCAGTTCCAGCCCCCCTGCCATGGACAGGGACACCTGCCACTGGACCAGGTTGCTCCCAGCCCTGCCCAGCCTGCCCTTGAACACTTACAGGGATGTGGCATCCACAGATTTGGAGCCTGAGTCAGGTGCAGACTTGTCCCCACACCTTTGATGCAGCAAGTGTGTGACCTCACCAACCATGGTCGCATTTCTGATCACCTCAGACTATATATAACCTTTTTCTACCACCTCCTAAAGAAGTCCAGGTGTCCCACACTGTAATGATGGAGAACTGTGGTTTAATCTTTCAGGTTTCATCAATTTTCTAAGAAATATGAGGCATCCCCACTTCAAAAGGTCTCTGAAAGCAGAGGGGAATTTTCAGCTGCTCGCTGATGGAAATTACATGGTTTTATTTGCCAAATCAGGGCCAAACCAGGTTGGATGCAAATAAATACAGCTCCGTTGTTTCCAGAGGAAGGTCTCTGTTGACTTACCCTACACAGAAAGATACAATGACTTTTCTTTGCCGTGATTGTTTTGGCACAGCTCCGGGTGCAACAGCTTACTAAGAACTGTCAACACCAAAATCCAGATCAGCTATTGAGTAAAATGAGCACTTGCTGCATTTCCAAGCCTTCTGACCACAGACCCTACCAGAAAAAGTACATAGAGGTAGAAATGTGAACAGAAACCACTCCTCCCTCCTTCCAGAGCCATACCTGTCTCTGAACTCCCTACAGGACCTTTTTCTGGTCAGGAAAAGGTCTCTAGCATCTGCCGGTGCCTGCTCCCAGTGCAGTCCTGCCCTGAGGCTCCTCAAGATGTTGTCTGCCTGCCTACTGCTGCTGCTGCTGCTTATCAGCAGCCCTGGCTTGAGGCTACCCCAGCAGTGCATGGCCATTACTTCCTCTGTAGGGTTGCAGAGTTGGGCAAAACAAGAAGCTTTTTCCAGCTTTTGATATTCACAGCTGGGGATTGCAAAGTAATTAGCTCCCCTATCTCAAGTTATCTTCAGCACACCCACTGGGGCTTCTTTAAGTGGGGCTCATTTAAAAAGAGCATCATTACCAGCACTGGGACTCACACCAATCTTGGAGTTTTTTCAGAGAGGCTTGAGGAGGTGAAGAGTTTTTGCCCTTAAGTCACAGATTCCAGTGCTTTTCTCTCCTTTAGAAATATGGCCTGGAAAACACAGCTGGGAAAGCAATCCCAGTGCAGGGTCTGTATTGGCTTACACAGAAGAGGGGTCAGGATGGATGTTTATCTTCTCTCCAGACAGCATCTTCCTTGACTGCTGTCTCTGGATCCTCTGCCAGAGTGGTTGCCTCAGAAGTTTCATGCTTGGATATGATACATTGGACCACAACTTATGGCAAAAGTTTGATACTGACATTTAAATATAAAGACAATATTTAAAAAAAAAATCCCTGAAAACCAGCCCATTCATTCATACCAGGTAGCTCAATTTCAGGTTCATCCTCCAGAATCCTTGGAAAGGCACAAGGCCCTGAGTGAGAGCAAACAGAGGAGTGATCCAGATCCTGTAAAATGTGGAATAAGCAGCTGGAGAGCAGTTAGTGCTGTAGTTAACAATTCAGCAGATTCTGCCTGGTAAATGGACACAAGAGACCCAGGACAAAGGGACGTGGCAAATCTCCTTGTTCCTCCAGACACTGGAAAATTCATTTCTCTGACCAGTGCCTGGGTGGTCTGTTCAGCTGGATTTTAAGTTCTAATGAACAAGGATAAAAGGTATGAAGTTGAGCAGGAATGTGCCTGGTGAAACCCTGGCCTATGCCAGAAAATCCACAAGTTTTTGCAGGGCCAGGATTTGACTCTCTGCCAGCTGGCCTGGGTCTGTACTCCTGTGTTAGGAGAGTGGCAGTGGCTGGATGTAAGTGCTGTGCCCCAAATATCTGCAGGACCTTCTCTGCCAGTGGAACAGGCTTTCTCCAAGATGAAAGGCTGGGGAAACAAAAGTAGCACTGAATCAATGTCCTCTCCCAGAGACTGAGCAGGAATTTGGAGCACTTGAATAGTCCATCCCCAGAGAATCTTTTCCAGGTCTGATCCCGGTGCATGCTGAGACAGGACTATGTGAATCCGTAATCAGTGCTGTAGACATGATTTAAGGCCCTATAATATGTATCTCCCTATCACATCACAATGCTTTGCATTGAGACGCTCCAAGTATTGTGTTTTCATGCATATAGCCTGCATCTCAGATAACTCACACCACTATAAAAGAACTGCCCTTCCAAACAAGCCCTCAGCTAATCTGCACCCTCAGATAACCCAGGGGTCATCCCAGAGTATCAGTTATGTGTGTGGAACCGTGGGGACAGGGTGGCAAGTATCCAGTCCCCTTCTTCCTCAAAGCCACCACCATCCCTTCCTGCTCCCACCTCCTCCCCACAAAATGCCAAGTTTTCTGCAGTGCCCATCTCCCCTTCCCGTCTGCAGCAGATATGAGATGGGACAGCAGAGCCAACAGCATCTCAAGCTGCTCACAGCTGCCTTCTGGTCCAGTTTTGTTTCTACGTGTAACTGGTGCTGAGCATGGACCATTCCAGGGGCTCCAAGGGACAGTCAGTGTGGTGACAGCCTGCAACTGCCAGAACTCATATAGGGAGGGTGAAAAAATGGGAAAAGTCACAAGCTGGGCCCTAAAACTGCTGAAAAACAAAACAACTTATTCTTTCTCTATTGCTTGCGTTGCCCTCTCAGAGATAACTCCGTCCAGATGATCTTTCTGAGTATTTTTTTCTTGTTTCCATACAGAGTGCAGACAGCAAAGCCTTCGTGATGCGAATTTCCACTCCAGCCTACAGAAGCTTGGCAGAGAAACTGAGCATTTACAGGGATGCTTGCTGCAGCCAGGAGCCTAAAATTAGACTTTTAACACCACTGCCAGCACCTGAGAGATGACCTGGTTTGCAGAAGTGGGGGAATTGTCAAAGCCTGGTCAAAGCCCATGACAGCAGCTGAATCTGCAGCTGCTCCAGATCAGCTGCTTAAAGCCTGGTCTGTGGCAGGTGGACAGGTCTGCAGCACAGAAAACCCAACTGTCCTCTCCTTAGGGGACCTACCTGCAGAGCTGTGTCATCTGAGGAAAATTTATTGACCCACCTTGCCACCTCCAACCCCTTCTCTCTCACAAAAATGTCTGATCATCCCTTTTAAGTTCTGCTGTTGAACAATATGGCCCATAGGTTTATTCTGCTGACGAGGTAATGGCATCATGTATTTGCAAACATCAGCTCATGGACATTTCCCAGGCTATGGAGTCTATTTAAAACCATAAAATGTATTTCAGGACTGCCAAATGAGCCAAAGGAGTAGCTCCCTGCCCAGCAGCAGTGATGCTGCTGGGTGTACACAAGGCCAGCCAGCTTTGGCAAGACAGTGACACATAAAACCTCTTTTATAACAAAACCTGTGAGTGTATTAACCCCCTTGCACATGCTGCACCTTGGGGCCTGTGTTTGTTTTTGACCAAGGTCATCACAAGAATTATATCCTCATTGCAGGGTTTGTTAGAAAGGGCTTTGAAAGCAGATGGGATTGTGAAACACTCCTTTACTACACCTAATGCATTGCAAATAGCAGTGAAAAAACTGACAGCAGGCTGGAATGCTGAGAAAATTGCTTCGCTAAACTAAAGTGTTTAAAATAAACTTTAATGTTATTGATTTTAACCCATGCCGGGAAGCTGAAGCAAGAAACATTCTTTCTAGTGTAAATGAGTTCAGCTTCAAGTCTCTGTAAAATTGAAAAAAGCCACAACACAGGAGCAAGAATTAATCTGTGAAAAACTGGAGATGTATGAGCACGTCAGGAGAAAATAAACACAGGCTGAGCATCCCTTAACACTTGCTCTGGTTTTATTATTTTCTTTCACCAAGAAATATGAGCATCCTAGCTAATGCTGTGTGCTCCAGCTGGATGAGGGATGCAGGCAGCCAGGAGCCCACTGTCCCCTGTCCTTTGGGCAGGGAGAACTCATGTAAAGCTTGTGCCAGGCAGAGCCAAAGGGCCATTGCCTGTGCTGGAACTGCACCCAGACCCTTCCAGAAAACATGTATTAGGAGACATCGCATTTGGTTTCCATCACAAAGCCACCTCCATGTCTTTGGAAGCTTCTGAGAGTGCCACAGTGTCCCACAGTTCAGTCACTGAATCTGAGCTGGCACAAGCACGTTCATCACCAGGGAAGGGCACTGGGGAAGGGGGGATGCTGAGATCACACAAAATTTTCCATTCACGCTGTGAAACGAGAAATCAGCACTTTTGGGGCACTGCCTGCAGATAGCTGCCGAATCTCTGGCCTTCATGTCCTCCCATCTCAGCCCCGTCTCGCTGGGGACGTGGGAGTTGTCACCACTGCAGAGAGGGAGCACAACAGTGACAATCGCAGTGGGTGGCTGAGGTAAGTGTGGGGGTGAGGGTCAGACCGAGCTGCCCCGGGGGTTCCCCAGCCCGGGGACAGCCCCAGGTCCTGGCAGGTCCAGCAGCGAACCAGGCGAGGAGGGGGTGGTGCCGGGAGCACCCAGGGAGGTTCAAACGGCCCCGAGGAGCAGAGAACGAGCAAAAACGGACCAAAAAAAAAAAAATGGACAAAAACGGGCAAACGGCCAACTGGCAAGACATGGACTCATGGGCAAGAGGGCGTGGCAAGTGGCCCGGCAGCTCGCCCTGCCATCTGCTCGGCAGTTTGTGGGACGGTTTGCAGGGCAGATTGAAGGAAAATTTGTAGGGCACTTTGCAGGACAGCTCACCTGGCAGTTCGAGAAGGGCTCCTCTCTGACCCTCCCGGAGCAGCCAAGAGAGGCAATAAACAGACCCCTGGTCTGGAAGGATGAGCGTGAAGAGATCCTTCCAGCCCAGCCCATCCCATCAGCATTCTCAGTGCACGCTAGCCCAGGGTGGCTGCCCGTGGGTGCATGGCTGATGGCTGTGCCACTCTGGCATGAGAAATGTGCCCGCTGGGTCAGGCCCACTGAACACCACCCTGCCAAGCAGAGTGGAGGGGCAGCCAGGCCCATCCCTGGGCACCAGGATATCCCCTGTGCTGGCTTTCTGTGTCCTCTGGATCATCCCTCCTGTCCCCGAGGCTGGAACTGATGGAAGCTGGCAGGGCTTCTCCAGCCGTGGCTGTTTCTTATATAAGCAGCCAGTCACTTGCCTTCAGGGCTGAGAGTGGAACATATTACATCCTTCCAGGAGCTTTTCTACTTTTCAACCTTCCTCTGATCCCATACCCCCTCTCTGGCTGGGCAAGTTCCATTTCTGCTCAGGGCTTATGTTGTGCCCATCCACCTCCATTTGATGGTGACCTAAGCTAAACACACAGTGTTTAAAGAGGCAGGAAAATCTCTATCAAAATGAGAGCTGGGAAATGCAGCCTCCTCCCCAGGCCATGTCATAGTGCTGGGCTTGCAGTGAAGTCTGAACTGACCTCGCATTTGAGGCTTTGATGCCCCATCCTGCCTCATGTCCCAGTCTCCTTGCAGGGGCCCTGAACTGAGGAGACAGTCAGATATGAAAAAGCTTCTTGCTTGCTTCTTTTTCCTGGAAATTTCCCAGCCAGCTGCTGCTGCGGCCTTGTCTTGTTTGGCTCACAAGGTCTGATAGGATCAGAGCCTGAGATAGTACCCAGATAGGCCAAAATGACTGGTGTCACCTGCTCCTCGCTTGTAGGAACAAGCTCTCTAAGACCTGCTGGTGACAGGTCTGTGGGGTCCCTCTTTGGGGTCCATCTGGCTGCAACACCCTTTTCTGCAGAGAGGATGTGGCTGACCCACCTTCTAGATCCCTCCTTTCAAAACAGCAGAGCATAACCCTGCATTTATCTCCGGGCTTTAATAGACATTGTAATGCAAAGCAGCTGCTCAGCCCCCGAGGGCTCTGTGCTCTCCTTTTGGCTCAGTCTCGAGTTGTGAAAGCAAGATAACACAAAATCTCCTGATGAAACATCACTGCTGGACTGAGGAACTGGGGACCCGTGATGGGAGTGCAGGACACCCAGCCCCAGCCCCATCTTGGGTTGGGCAGCCCAGTGGTGTCAATCCCTGTTGTGACTTGATCTCTCTCTGCCATCACTCCACTCCACTTTCCTGCAGCAGCTGAAGCTTTGGTGATTTGATTTTTGCACATACCAATACAATCATGCTGGGTATTAGATCCTACCTCAGGTCTGAGTTTTTAAAAATCCATATCAGTGTGCATCGTTTCTGAGAGCCTGTTTGCATCAGCAAAGCCTCTGATGTTGGATTACGGGGCTATTGGAGGGGCAAATAATAATAATAATAATAATAATAATAATAATAATAATAATAATAATAATAATAATAATAATAATAATAGTAGTAGTAGTAGTAGTAGTAGTAGTAGTAGTAGTAGTAGTAAATCTCCAATAAACTTGTTTAGGATAATGACTAGTCTGTGGGTGGTCACTGCAGTCAGAGCCTCACATGACAACATCCCCCCATCCTGTCCCATCCCAGAGTGTGCTTGTGGCTGTGGGACTACCTCCATTTGGAATCAAAGTGCCAATTGTGGGCCAAAAATGGCAGAGCGCAGCATAAAAAAGAGGGTGCGATTTGGCCCTGGAGATGTATTTTTAGACTTTCTATTTTGGACTACTCATCTCTAGCATAACATCTGTTGGATCATTTTATAGCTGTGATTGTTTACTGGTGACCAGCTGCCACTGACACTGCAGGGATTTGATAATAGTAGTTTTTCTGTGTATCTGTGGGTACATTTACTGGAAGGCAGTGGGGACAGGTGAATGAGCTGTATTTAAACACCACAGCAAAGGGAATAAATTTTTAAACCAATCATTTTCTTGCTACTTGTAGGATTGTCTTGTCTGCAAAAGACAAAAGAAGGGATCTCTACGTCTATGTTTGCTGTTCAGAGATTACCTTGATTTTGACCCTTCTGCTCAGTTTACTGAAATTGTCATGTTCTAATGCCACAGAGTCAATAAATCCCAACTTCACAGTTGCAGCTCTGGCCAGGGACTCCAGGGTTTCTGCACTGTCAGTTCCTGTGAAAGCCTTATCTGCAGGGCACATCAGAGAAAGGAGAGTGAGAAGGGTTTTAAATTATAAAATTGTGGTTTATTACAACAAAAAGGAGAGATAGAGAGGGAGAAAGGAAGAGAGGATGGGCAGTTTCCATGAGAGGAGAATCAATCCAGACAGAATTTCCAGCAAGGCGCATTTAGAGGTGGTGTGTAATTGAGATTACATTGATTTTCCTCCATTTACTGTAAGGTAACTGTGAGTGAAACTGTAACAGGAAACTTAGAAATGCTCTTCACAGAAGCTATATTTAGGCAGACACACTGACATGATACCACTGAATAAAATAAACAAGCAGGAGACAACCAGTCCTGAGAGACTTTCAGCTCCATCCGCCTGACATGAGCAAGGGGAATGCATTATTCCCAAGCCATCTATGTGACCTTTATGGTAGGAACCTATAGAAGCCAGCAGGCTGCTGGGCACCTTGGGTAAACTGGGAGGCATCTCCTTTACACACAAGGGTTTTGCCCTTCCCAGCTAGAACAAAATGCCTGCTAGCCGGTTTGAGCACAGCTCCTCTGGCTGCTGTTCCCTTGTATAACGAGATAATTTATGGCTTGTTGTCACCAGAAGGAGCAACAATTTGTTTGCTGCGCAGGCTGGAAGAGGTGAGTTTTCTCAGAAGTCTGGGTGATTTTTGGAATTAGGGGGCAGCTGCTTCTTTAAAATCTCTGGCATGGTCTCCTGTGTGAAATTAAGCCGTGCATGATGTACAGCTGCCTGGTCTCACTGATGCAATCACAGTGCACACAAGGACCTGATTTTCTGATGGGCACCCAAAGCTTTATCAATTGCCTGTGCCAAATTCCACATTGCTCCTTTACCCTGGCAAGGGACACCATTTCCCAAAAGCATGGCTCCCAAATTCCCAGGGAAAGAGAGCCCTAAAAGCTCTGATAGATTTCAGGTCCTATCAGGGTCCAGATCAAGCACGGAAAAGTCACTTAACTCCCCTATAGGAGGGAGGGATGATAATTTCCCTCCCCATGACACACACTATGTAAATATTTAGTATTTGAGCATATTAACACTTGCTGGAGCAACACAAGTGAATATCAGATCTGCAAACATTAAATCCAGGAATGCAGCTGAGAACGTTGTTTATTTTTATCAGCTAAGTGCACACCTTCTCCCCTTGGCTCTGTGATGGGAAGCAAAAGCATAAAATATCTGAAAAAAAATCAAGTTTATTTCTTCTTGTACAGTGTCTCCACTGAAGTTACCTTCCACAGGCTTCTCAGCTAAATCAACTCTGAATCAATAGTCTGCTTCTGCTTCTGGAGGAAAGGTGCAGCAGCAAATCCCACTGCTGATACAGCAGCCTGATCTCTGTATCCAGCGTGCCCACTTAGGTGGCACCAGACCCCTGGCAAGGCTATGGGGTGACTGATGCAATAAAGGTAGAGAAATTCAGCAGAAGTTAAACCCTCATGAGTTGCAGTTCATCATGTGAGATAATATGAGCAGGGTGCAAATAGGCTGAATTTCTGATTAGAACAAATTAATCACAATAGGGTTGGCGGACTACAGTAAGAACTTGCACAATCCAAATTCTGGAACACTATGTTTTATTGAGAAAACAGGAAAGCAGGGATAAATACACCGACTCTCCCTACTGAGCAAATCTCCACTAACTACATAGTAACTAATTATCCTTATCAATTGGTGGTGGATAATTGCACTATCTATGTATTAACTACTTAAACATGAACTACTCCTAATATATACCAAGTCTCTCATCAGGTGTGAGCCACCACAAGCTCAGCTCTGTGTGTCTCCAGGACTTTCTTTGCCACAGCATTGTTTCCTTTATCATCTGCAGTCTCATTCACATTGCCGCTGATGTACTTCTCCTGGCCACCGCTCTCTGTGTCACAGCTCCTTCTCTGGAGGAGAAAGCACAGAACCAAGAGCAGGACCAGGACTGCAGCAGCAGCCCAGAGCAGCTATTGCTGCAAGACAGCCCAGAGCAAGACAGCTGCCACTCTGCTCCTGCAGCAGCCAAATCCTCTGCCATTCCTGGCACCTGGCACTCACTTCCATGAGTGCCATGTCTCCTTCTCCAGCTCATCCCCAACCACCTGCAGGTACTGGATGAGGCTGTGCACAAGCCAGACCAGGGAACACAAGGGATGAGTGAGGCTCTGAGGGATATAGGAGAAGTGGGGACAGGCAGCTGGCAGGCACCAAAGCCCAGCCACTGCCACAGCCACCGCAGCAGCAGCAGAAGCTGTGCTGTGCTGTGCCCAAGAAGCTCCTGCGAGGAACTGGGCCCTGGATGCAGGATGGGAAGCACTCCCTCGGATGCCCGAGTTTGTGCTCCGGCTCTCATCCAGCGCAACCTCCAGTGTGTGTGCGCTCAGTGTTTGCCCAGGCTGGTCTGGGGCAGCAGTGCCTGCTACTGCTGTTATGAGGTGCCTCTCATTTTGATGTCTCTTGTGATGGCAGTGGTACAAGGGACACCACAGCCAGGCCAGCCAGGCCAGCCCTACCCTTTGTCCCACCCCAGTTCAGCCCCTCACAATGGCCTGGAGCAACCACAGCCCTGACACCCACAAAAAACAGACCTGCCACTCCAAATTGGGCACCCAGGGCTTTCCTTTCAAAACAGGATGAAGCCCTTATGAAACCTTGTAAAACATAAAACTGTGTGACCCAGGGATGTCAAACATAAATAGTGTGACCCAGGGATGCTTTGCTCCTTGACATCCTGCAATGAGATGGGATTGTTTCCCTTGGTGCTGACGCCTGTGCTCGTGAGGGTGCTTTTGGGCCTTTGACACAAGGCCTGAAGTCTGATGCATGGCCCCAAGTTTGATACAAGGGCCCTGAGTTTGGTACAAGGCCCCAGGTCTCGTATAAACCTCCGGAGGCCACTGGCAAAGGCAGAGACATCTTTACTACCTCTTTGGGAAAGTGGGGCTGTCTGTGCAGCACCGGAAGTTTGATGTAAGCGGAACCTACTGATTAGGAGCTGACAGACACTGGTGGCACCTGGGTATCTTTAAATAGGAGAAAGGGCGTGCTCAGTGGTAGCACCGCCAAGAGAAGGGGCACGATGCTGCGGGAGGGAATTGGAGCCTGCAGAAGGGTGAGACAGGCGGAAGGACTTGAGGACACCACACAAGCCGTCGAGTGCCATCTGCTGCTGTCTGGAGATGATGTGAGCTCTGCGAAGGGCACGACACTTAGGGGTCTACCTAATATGGAAGAAAAAGCAGGAATGAGCTCAGTGGTGCTGCATCTGCTCTCCCAAGCTAAGGACGAGGAAGGAAGGGGGTCTGGAAATTGTATAGATCCACCAGCTGGCTCAGCACAGTCCCAGCGCAGACTTCAGCCCTGCCCCAGCTCTGCGCAGGAACACCTTTCCCAGTGATATTTTTCTTGCCCCAAGAGCTTAATAATGTTTTGTGAGGTTTCTGCTGCCCTTTCTCTCCTCACTGCAGAGCTGTGTGGTGACATTTCTTGCCGCTGCCTGGCTGGCTGGTCTTTAGCAGTGCAGAGAGCAGAGCTGGGCTGGCAATAATCTTGCAGGAGCAAAGGGGGATCTCTCGGTCCCAAAATAAGTGGATTATGTCATTTTGGTCCCCGTGGACCAAACTCAGATCCATACAGCGTGGCACTGAAGCTGTTTCGGCAGCATTCATTGCTTTGCCTCCTTCTTTGCATCCTTCTTTGCCTCCTCTGGATGGATGGAGCTGCTGCACCTGGATGTGACCTATGGGCCGCCAAGGGAACCTCAATGGTAAAAGAGTGTTCGACACAAAGGTGCTTCTCTCCTCCAGCAGCCCACAGCTCCCCAAATCATGCCTTGAATCTTCTTTTGCCAGAAGACAGAGGAGGCCTTCTGTAGCAGCCAAGCAGTGAAAATCCTCTCACCCATGCTTGACTTAAGGAAATGCAATTCCTTACCTTGGCTTCCTTTCTGTTTGACCTCCCCATAAATGCAAAGTGAGTCCAGCTCTGGTGTTCATGCCTTGACTGGAGGCATGGTGAGCTCTACCCACAGGGCTGAGGCTGCTGGATTGCTTTACTCTCAGGCAATGCTTGAGCTGCAATTTTTGAGCAAGTGCTCCGGTGATTTTTTCATTACAGCACTGTGTGAGTTGGCCCCTCCTGTCATTCCCTTAAGAAAGACTGACTCGGGAGGAGAGCAGGTTCATTTGTCAGCGGTGTAACAGCTGCAGTTAAATGCAGTTCTCATTCCCACTGTGCAGCTGACCAGCTTGTTCACAGGCCTGCCGTGGTCACCCAGCCAGGATGCCATTGCTCAGTCTGTGCAGTACTTAGCACTGAAAATGGTGATTTCTGAAATGTGGATGCATCACTGTGAGACAGTTTCTGGATGGAAAATGCTTTGATTTCTTATGCCAGAACCCACCTTGTGCACTGCAAACCCTTTTCGCCCTCATTGAGAAGGAAAACAAACTGGGAAATTGCTCTTTTTTTCCCACCTAGATGGGCCTTTGGATGTTGTGAGCTATACCACAGTGTAACTTCCCTAACCCCAGCAGCAGCAGGACAGGTCTGAGCAGAATCCATCCCCGGTGCAGGGATGGGGGATACCGGAGGAGCAGTGCTGGGGCTTGGTGTGGGGGCAGGGGCGGAGGGACCAGCACGTGCCACCCCTGCCAGCAGCACCTGCTCACGTGTGAGTCAACTGCGGGGTGGGAGGCTCTTGAGAGAGCATAAGAAGGAGAGCAGATACTTAAGAAATTAGTCACAAATATAATGGCTTAATCAAGAGCCTGTTGGAGGCATTTGGGTTCCATTTCACCAGAAGTTGCTCCAGCCACCTGGGCCAAGATGTGGGGATGAGGGGTCTTGTTCAACAGCATGGCTGGTTCTTGACATTCCTGCACCTCTCCACACCTCATCCTGTGCCAGCAGCGGGGAAAATCCCTCCTGACACATACCTGCCCGTGCAGCGTGTCTGTGAGCCAGCCTAGGAAAGTGATCCAGCTGGAAAATAACACAGGGAAGGAGAAAAAAACCCACTTTTCCCCCACAACCAGCTCTGATCTTTGACAGACAATGTCATCTCTGACATTGTCCTCACCAGACGCCAGTACCTCTCCAGAAGCATGGCCAAGAGGATGAAGCAAGTTGCTGGGAGGGAGGAGTGGGAAGGGATTTTTTTGGCTGAAACTCAGCATGGCCAGAGCTGATGAGCTCAGAGGGGCAGGTTGTCACACCTCCCTGTACCAAGCTGATACCTGAGTCACCATGCTCATCCAAGGGGGAATCACCTTGACGCCTCCAAAGGCTCCAAGAGAGACACAGGGGTGGCCTCCCCTCCCCTGCACTGCCTGATGCTCCTTTAGCTGCTGCTGTTTGTCATAACAGCAGGTCATATTTGTGTTTAGAATGACAACCTGGGGACCTTGACAAACCAAGGGAGCAGAGGGATGAGATGCTGAAAAGCATTTGATGTTCATACCGTTCACATTTGGCAACTTCAGTGGAAAATGAACATTGAAGGTAAACCAGGTGCATGTACCAAACAGGGAAGGAAGGATTATTGCATGGGCAAAGAAAATTCAGAGGGAATCATGTGAACATAAGAATTCAGAAGCTGAAAGGAGTTGTATTAATAGCTGTCTGCTTCATTTCAAGTTCTGTCTGGAATATATTCTAGTAATAGATAGGAACAGAGGCACAATGCCATGAGTCAATTAAGCATAAACATTTCTGCTGAGACATTTTTGCTGTAAGAAACTGGAAATTTTACTATGAAATGTGCTTCTGTACTCTATAAGAGAAACTATGCTTTCCTGAGAAAATCCAAAATGCATCACTGCAGCTAAAATTTCATTTTGTCAAAAATATCTCAGTGGGAAAAGGGCAGGAAGAGTTAAGGAGAGGATTTTCTTAGTCTGCTTTAGCCATTAACTACTTTGTGACTTGATATCTTGATTTCACGACCTCTAATAAGAAGTTAAGCTACAGGACGAGTCTCTGCATGATGAAATTATTTTTTTCTGTCTCTACAAAATGCTTCAGATGATGTTTGGCGCAATGCAAGAATTTCTGATAAGAGATGCTGTCAATAAATTCCCAGCTGCATTAGGATACAAACATAAAAGACAAGTATTACCAAAAAAAGAAAAAAAATACTAACAATTTATGTTAAGGCATTTAGAATAAAAAAAAAAAATTAGTTGGTGTAAACAAAGCTAGAGGTTTGAATTAGATATCTGGTTTGGTTAGTCCAGCTACTTTGATCCGGCTCAGGAACTAAGGCAGAATCTGGCCTTTTTAGTGTACACCTACCATTTGATCATCAGGTCTATGAAAATGTGCTGTCAAACTTAAATTGTTACTTCTCATCTCTTGCCTGAATGCAAAGCCTCTCACAAAGAAGTGAGGCTCTGTGGCTACATTTTCCTTGCAGTAAAACAAACGGGAACAAGGAGGGGATAAAAGCCACCAGCAAAACCCACTCCTTCTGTTTAAAATTATAGATGTAAGCAAAGAGCCCAGGGAGCAGCCCATATTAGGCAAAGTGCACTCTTTTCTTGTAAAAAGTTTGAAGAATTGAAGGTCTGCTCTCCCTACTTACGACCGTCAGCGCGCTTGTGTACTGGGAATGAAAACAAGAGGAGATGTGAGGATACGGGAGTGAAGGGAGGGGCTCTCAGCTCCCAGCTGCAGGGACTGAGGGGAGCTTGGGGTGATGAGACTGCACAGAAGGAAATCAGGGGGCCACCTGGGCTCCAGCGTGGTCCCCATGGCCAAGCTGGGGTCAGCATCACTGCTGCACCTGCTCTGCAAACAAGGGCACGTTCTGGCCAGGGCAGCTACAGGGAGAGCCCCATCCCAGGGGCCCGCCCACCTCTGTGCTGCTGGTGTCAGTGATGGGCCGTGCTCAGCCCCACGCCTGATGATGCTTTGTTTGGCAGAACCATCAGACAGACCCGAGACAGAGCGCTCTGCCTGTGATGAGAAAATCAAAGCTTGTTTTAGCTGTGAGAGCCTCACTGTACAACATGGCACTGGGTAACCTCGTGAGGACATGGCGAGCAATCCAACCTGCCTGAAGCACCGTGTAATGCTACACCTGGGTCAGGATCCCAGGTACAGCTTCTGCCGGCTCTGCAGCTGAAAATGTGCTTTCTGGTATCTGGTCTCTATCAACCTTCAAGGATCAGATTGGTTTATGAACCTGCTTATATTAAGAGCAAACAATTTATCACTGCGGATTTTCCGTGGAATTGCCTCATTGTTCCTCTGGTTCCACAGCTACCTGCCCCCGAGAGCTCAAACCTCAACCCACGGCTTCTGGGAGCTGTGCAGCATGTGGGGACTCTGTGGGTACTTCTTCCTCCTTCTGCCCTCAAGGGACAACTCAGATCTGGCATTTTAAACCTTACTTTTAAATTTTTCTGTCATGCAAGGTTCTTTTGCTCACAAACATCCCATAAAGGGTTCTGGTCATAATATGGGTGAGAATGGTGCACTCTCTATGCTTTACACAATTTCCTTCTTTACCTGCCATGGCTTTTGGGTTGTTTACACCATGATCAATAAGGTGTTTTTTTTTTTTCCAGATAGACTCCACATACCATACTGTATGTTTAAAATTGCTGCATCAACAAATCAAAGTAAACAACATTCTCTCCCCTGTGAGATGATGAAAAACATAAATTATGTAGTCTTTAAACAAATGGTAAAGAGTTTCCTTATTAGGCTTCAGGGTCCTGTGTGTGTATATGCCCATTGTAAAATCCTTGTCATTCCTGGGTCTGTAGGTCTGTATAATGTTCCTCACAGGTTCAATTGAGTGGTCAGCATACCAGGCTTGGACTGGGGGATTTGACATTGACACATTCATGCATATATACATATATACACTACAGTGAAAAAGTTAAAATCTCTGCTGTTTCTTTTCCAAAAATTTTTTTGATGGTGAAAGCTTGCCTTGCTTTCAGGAGAATTTTTTCTTCCATTTCCCTTCTGTAGCATTTTCTCCACTTCTTGGTTTGCATAGAATTATCGCTATGAATTATCTCACTCAACATTTTGCTTTACCAGGTAAGAAAAATGCATCATCCCTGGTTGGGGACACCACACTGTCCTTTCCATCCATGTGAGATGAAATCGTCACCTCCCTGTCCCTCAGACAACGGACCTGGCCACATCCTCACCCACTGCCCTTCCCAATCTGCCACCTACTCCTGGCCACGGGCACCAAAGCACCAGGAAACCAGGAAGGACTTGGCTGAAAACTGGAAAAGGACACAGAAAACACTGACTGAAATTGTATCAGCAGCTTTGCTCAGTCTTGCCATGGCCAGCTGGGCCGTGATCGCCCAGATATTTGGGTGAGCTTCCCAGGGACAGTGGATGGGAAGAGCCCTGAGGTGCTGTGCCTGCTGCCCCAGGCTGGCCATGGCTGTGACATCACCGACCTGAGGACATCTGTGAGTGTGAGAGTTACAGCACCAGCCATTCCCTCTATAAATAATTTCGCCTAAACAAATAGCACCAAGTTCATTGTACTTGTTATGGGAATTATCTTGAATAAGGCAAATACCGAGGTTATCGGAGAGATATGTCTTATCTAAGGCAAATGGCAATTTTTAGGGGGGTCATCACTGTTGGCTGATTAAACATGTTCTTGATGGGATGTCTGGCATGTACTTATCCATAGAAATGCCTCACTTTTTCTGGGTAGCCTTTGAGAGCCAAAGCACGTCCTGGTTTCTTGCCCAACTTCTATTTCCCATGCAATTACCTGTTATCTCAAAGCAAATGCGCAACAGAAGAGGAGAACCAACAAGAACTCTCCAAACTGGGGTGCTGGACCACAGCTAGGCCTCCAAGTGTTATTCCATCTTACTAGCAACACAAACAAAATTGTGTGTAGCCAAATGGACTCGATATCTCACCATCCTGGCCATTCTCCACCTCCTTTCTGAAGAAGATTTCAGCCCACCGTTCTGCATCTCACTTGAGATGTAACTGACATTAAAGATCAAAAATCCTTCAAGTCATTTTAACTGAGTCAATGAACAGCCATCCCAGGATCAAGCCATGCAACTGCAATCTGAGAATGATCTTATTTTTTTCCCTCTTGCTTCCATGATAAGGAACAGTTTACATCTTTGAAACTATAAATATGACTGGAAAACCAAGTACTGCACAGGTAAATCAGCAGCAGTAAGGCTGCCTTCAACTGCATCAACACCTCAATTTTCATGACTCATTCAGACCAATTGCTCTTTGCAGTAGCTGAGCAGGTTGCCAGCATTGAGGAGCCCACCTGCACAACTCCCTGAGAGACCTGGTGACATTACCTCTTTTGGAAAGATGAAAAAATGAGAAACTAGGGCATTAAGGTCAAAATTGCTACTTGCCCAGTTACTAAGAGTGCTCAGCTTGAGGTTTTTCTGAATGTTCCATGTTTCATAGCACCAAGCAGACTTTGCAGTTCAAACATAAACACTTTGCACTGCTGTGAGCATTCAGACATCAGAATATCTGAAGTAATAATGAAGAGCTTTATCTGAAGTATTAATGCAGACGCCCTTACATCCCTGCTGAAGCACAGCCAAGTCAGTGGATTATTTCCCACCTCTCCCCTCTCTTCCCACCTGAGGTGCACCTGTTCCCGCCTGTTCAGACAGGAGACACAAGAGAGCAAAAAGCAAATGATCCTTGCTGTTCAGGGACTCCACCTTGGCTCCTCATGTGGAAAGCACTCGGGTGCTGTAAAGTATGGTGGGAATGTGTCACAGTAAAATAAATGTGTCTCATACAGCGCACAGAATAAAATGAGGAATACACCAAAAAAGTGCATGTGAGTAGTTTGCCACATACTTTGTGCAGCTTGCATGAGGGAGGTGCAGGGAAGAGATGATTTCTCCAGGCTGGTGTAGGAACACCCTCCTCAGACCATCTGTTCTGCCTCATCTAACCCACCACCTGCTTTCTTCAGCAGTCACTGAAAGAGCCCCCAGAGCCCTGTGTGCTGCCAGTGAGCCCCCAGCCCCCCCTGGAGTGCAAAGTCTGCGAGCTGGAGGGAAGTGGCACACAGCACATGAGGAGTGCCCCACCTTCTCTTACAGCTGGATTCACCTTGTGTCCAGGAGCAAAGCAGAAGGAAATCACGTCTGTCACTGCCACAGAGCAGGGTTTGCCCCTTGCACCCTGTTTGGCTGCCCAGGCTGTGGGAGAAACCAGGGAGTGCATGGTACATGGATAACAAGTTGTTCACCATGCAATAAGAATACCGGCCATGTGGGAGACATCCCAGCTGCTGAATGCAGCCTTGTCCAGATGGAACAGGGCCTTGATGAAAAAAAGTCTTTGAGTTTAGTTAAGGAGATTATTTTCAATTAAATGTGTGTCTTCTAAGGTGATGAGTAATTTGAAGGTGATTTTTGGCTTTGATGTCTCAGCACATATTGCGGTTGACTTTAACTCCCTGCTCTTTAAGCTTATCAAGGTAACACTATCCACAGTTTCTTCCCTGATTTTGGCACTATCAGTCTCTCCTGCTGCCACATTATTTTTGTCTGATTATTCCTAATCAGATGTCCTTACCCATGGCTGGGGAGGTGGAATGGGATGACCTTTAAGGTCCCTTCCAACCCAAACAGTTCTGTTATTCTATGATTCTAATTTTACTGTCCCCCTGGAGTATCAGCCCTCACATCCTCACCCTTGGCTTTGAAGCAAAAAAGTTAATTATCTGGAAAAGTGAGAAAAACTTATTTACTGTGAAAAAAACAAACAAAGAAACAAAGCAGCTCATGCAAGCAAAGCTATAGATAGGCATTTAAAAATCCTTAATACCTGACATTTTACTTGAGTTGAGATTTTTCTGCCTCGGCTAATTCAGTGCAGTTTAACACAACATTAGAGACCTGACTCCTGTTCCTTTATCTCACTGAAGTGAAAAAAAAAGAATAAATCCATTCTATTCCAAGGAATGAAACCATTTTTAAAAGGGCTGGAGGTCACCAGTAGGCGTATCAAATCTAGGCAAATTTACATGGTGTAGGAGTCCCCAGCTTTTGAGCCACAGTGTAGCTATTAAGTGAAGGATCAGGGGTTCATTATGTTACTCTGGCACTCGGTACAAGGTAGCAGGTGACTGGGGAGCACGTTTCAAGCAATCACTGTGAGTCAGATTTAACTCACACTTTCTTCCAGGGCTGCTCACCATTATCTCCCCAGAGACCTTTCCCGCATCAGGCTAGGGGGACATGCACCAGAACACTCCCTCCCTGTAGATGGAGGGGTGGAGAGCAAGGTGGAGCAGGAGGTCGATGCCTGCACTCCCACATCCAGCAGGACCAGGCTGGGCTCTGCAGGAAGCAGCCCCTCCACGGAGCAGCAGAGCTTCAAAGCCCCATTTCAGCATCTCCTACCCAGGGTGGGAACTGCTGCCCATCCCTGTCCTCCCAGGACATGCTGGAACAGGACCAAGAAATAGATGCTGTTTACATCTCCATTTCCTCACTCTAAATCTCAGGAGGGTTAGGGGGTATATTTTGCTTTCATGTGCTCTGTTCCTGAGGTGCATCCTACATTTCCTGCTCTTGCTTTTGCCTGTGCATGAACTGGCTGTGTGGGTACTGCCTTAGCTTTATCTTAGCTAAGCTTTTTTTATCTGGACTCTACTGTTTATTGCTTAATACATCCCCATATCGTCATTGGGATGCTGAACACAAGCCTTGTGAAAGGAAGAAAAGAAGTGGAAGGGCACTTAGAGTAGATTTAAAGACTTATTACAGTAACCAGAAGTTCGTGCCAGATATTATATAGCCAAAGCACTGAAAAGGATTTCAAAACCTAACCCAGAGATTTTAGGCAGATTTTTCTGTTATTACTCTATTCACCATTATTAGCTCAAAATAGTGCTTTTCAGTGTATAGGCCTGTACCAGGGCTACTTTTGCACATGGGTTAAAAGAAAGATCCCAAGCACAGGGGCTCAGGTCTCCAATGGAGATGTGAATGTGCAGGTCTGTGCTTGCAAGCAGGTCCCTGGCAGTGCTGGCTGCTGGAGGAAATGCTCTCCTGAATGCTCAGAGAGGAGGAGCAGCTCCCATGGCCCAGCAGTCTGCCACAGAGAAGAGCTGCTAATGGCATTTCTTATCTCTTGGCAAAAGCTGCTGTGGATTTTAATTTCCACTTCCACCCATTCCCACCTCCTATTAGGCCATTTTGTCTCCTGCAGTAAAGCAGAATAACATATTTGTGATGCTGAAACACAGTCACCTCAGTGGCCAGCAAAGCAAGCCCTGCAGTGCAACTTAGAAAGTTATTGCCATGATTTTGAGATGTTCTGGTATTTTCTTTGCTTCTTACTCACTCAGACTTTTTCATCCCTCTGTTTTTTGCCCCCAGAACTTCTGTCATAATTTGAGGTTTCCACCACAGGCAGAGCACCTGTAGTGACCAGCTCTATCCTGTGTGTGGCTCAGCCTGAGCCGACACCTGCACAGATTTTGGAAAAGCAACCTGCTCCATCAGGTCACAGTGCTTCCTCCACAGTCATGGGAGGGCTTTGAAAGAGTGTAACTATTGCAGTGTCCAGTATTCAGACCTGGGAGCAGGGCTCACAGTCCCAAATCAGGCACAGTGCCTCTCCAAAGTGCTTTCTGAACCATCCCAGCTTGCAGACCCTGCCTTCCCAGGAGGGAAGCCAAGGGTTTGCATTGCTTATGCTACAGATCCACGTCCATGTTGTTTGGTGGATGAGTCAGGCGTGCCAGCTCAATGGATGAATGGAATGGTGAGAGCATTAGGGAGAAGCCTTTGGGGTAAGGATGAGTCTTTATGGTCACACTGTTGTCACTTCTGCAGCACTGGGTGAGCCCAGCTGTGAATCTTGCCGTGTGCCATGTTTTCTTTATCTCCCGCAAGGTGTGTTTGAAACACAGCTCTCCTGGTGCAGCAGCACTGCTCCTTGCTATCTTTTCCTGGGACAAGGCTGGCAGATGGGGATTGGCTGCAGAGCCAGGCTTGGAGCCCCTCAGAGGGCACTGGAATTTAAATGCCCGTTCCTTCAGCCCGCAGTGAAGGCAGAGCCTGTTTGCAAATCCGGATTTCAGCAGGGCTCAAAAAGTCAAAAGCAAAGACATCCTGTGGTTTAAATAGGGCATGTCTGACTTAAATGTTTTCTCAGAAAATAATTTAGCTTTTCATCCTTCCTCCACGAGCCAGAAGGCAAGGATCAGTCCCCTCCACTTTCCACTTTATTGTACAGCCCTCTCTGAAAGACGATCAGACCCTCAGGGATGTTTATTTACACTGGTGACAGGCACATCTTGAACTCCTCACAAAAATAAATTTGCTATGACTATTATAAGTTAGTGGGGGATTTATTTTCTTTACAGCCCGAAGCCCCACCTCTTTGGTGTCTGTGTTGGTTTGAATATGACTGGGAGGCCCAATGTCAAACCTGGGCTTGGAATAGAATCCACAAAGCATTTGCTTCGTTCAGACCCCGAATGTGATGGCGAGTGCCCAACAAGTGAGTCAGTGAGGTTCTGTGAATCTGTTTATCAGACAGCAACAATCATTTGTGGAAATGTCTTTGGTAGCAACAGAAGAGTCTATTTGATGGTAGCACTGACTAATGTAAATGAGGATTAATTAATGTTTTCCTGCAGTGATGTTGGCACCGATAGTGCCTTATTCATGTAATTTAATTTCTATTGACAGGCTGCTAATGGAAATGGATAGCAATGGTTGTCTCTTCCATCAGGCATGCTCTGCCACAAAAAATAATTCTCCAAACTGGCAGTTGGACTCATTCATTGCTGAAAATGTGAGGCAGTAAAAGAGGATGAGTCAGAAATGGGAAACAAAGCAACTTATTGTCTAATTCATAGCAGTTGTCTCCCAGGTATTTGAACCAGGATAATTTGGGGATTCAGGCCTGGTTTGGACTTAGCTGCCCCCGTAGCCCAGCTTCAATTTAGCCCCAAAACATGGACATGCAGCTTCACAGTGGGAAGGAGCATATTCCAAGTGGGCAGGTGGATGTGCCCACAGTCCCACAGCTCAGGGTACAGGAGGGGAGAGGCTCAGCTCCCGATGTCTGGCAGCCCAGCACAGGGGCCAGCAGGGAAGGGTCCAGCAGGGTTAACATGCACCAAGTCGGGTCATTCCCTCCCCCTGGAGAAATCCAAAGCAGTCCCTGCTGTGAACACGGCTCCAGGAAAGCCACTGGTGATATTCTAAAGCAGTAACCAGAAACAACTGCTGGTGTTCAGGGCAGTTTGAGTTCAGCAAAAGACTCGGGTTAGGACACCCCTATGGGCTGAGAAAAACAGTCTTCTGGTTTCTTTCCAGTGTTCAATTCCACAATGTCCTCAATTGCTCCCATCAGTGCTTGGAAGTGCATTTGAAGAATTGCTGCTCATGAGAAATCATAGAATATGGAAAGCAGAAATAAATACTCCGGTGGAAAAATATCTTCCCTCTTAGCTAAGTAATGTACAAAATCTAATTGTCCTGGGTTAAACTATGACACATACATTTTTTTCTTCAGTTTTATGTAATTAATTTTGCATATTGCTTTTTTGTTGAGCAGAGATATAATTTCCAAGTCTCCTTTTGCCCATAGGATGCATTTCTAAGGAACCACAATTTCCCCCTGTATTGAGGAAGCTCCACAGAAGGATGACTGAAAGATTTCCTGGGAAACTGGGAAATTACCATTCCGTCAGAGCCTGACACATGCCATCACCCCTCCCCTTGCAGAACTGAATGGCAGGGAACCATCTTTCAATGCCCCTGTATCTTCAAGCCCCACCAAACGTCTGACACTGAAGAAATTTTAGTTGTTGAAGGTCTTCCTATGATCACCCTGAAATATTCATGACCACATTTTGTCATACTCTTGGTTATTATAGCACAGTCAGTAGAAAAATACTTTGAAATGTGAAATGTGCCTGCCCATAATAAGTGGTGGGGCTGGAACAAGAGCAACAGAGCAAGCTGCCATGAGCAGCCTGGGAACAAGGCACAGCAGCCCCAGGAAGAGCCCCATGGCCAGCAGCTGCCCCTCAGTTCTGCCTGTCCCCACATGCAAGGGCCTGCAGCTCTCCCTCTAATCTGATCACCCATTTACCTGCTCGACATTAGCATTTGCTTAATCCTCGTGCCTTCACCGCCCTCCATCCTTGTCCTGTTAAAGCAGAGCCATAACCTCCCCCCTCCAGGCATGCTCTGCTGCTATCCCCATTCTCTGTCCAAACTGGAGGCTTTAGTTTGATGCTTCTGCCCTGGTCTCATTACAGCAGGAGTGAGGAGAGTCTGGCACCTTGCAAAATGAGATCTATGCCAGCTAAATTCCACTGCATCCAGAAGCAGGGAATACTGAAGCTGTGATGCCCAAGTGAATCACAGTGGTGATTCACCCCGTACATCAAAGTCTGGGTCTGGGTGAGATCAGCAGGGCTCAGCTGTGCCCTGGGTGGTGGCACCAAAGCTGTGGTGGCCCAGCCTGCACAAACCTTCCCAATGCCCTGCTAGCTGAACCCATTGCTGCAGTATAATTTTTTCCCCACTAACTTCTGGGTTCTCTCCATGCTGCCTCAGACAGGGAGGAGCCAGCTGTGGGGATCAAGCTCCCTGGCTGCCACACTGGCACACTCAGATGAGGAGCCAAACTCATTGAGAATTCCCAGGAGGCCATCCACACCAGGCTGGGATGCAGTGGCATTCCCCATCCCTTCTCCCACTGATGCCAAAACAAAGACAACTGTGCCAGGAGGTGGGGAGAAGAAACAACTCCCCAGCCCTACGCTCGAGGCACCCCTAAGGAAAGCCCTCTGCATTTAAAACTGAACAGATGTGGAAAGATTTGGAAGAACAGGGACAGGAGCACAGGGCTTTCTTCCCCCTCCCGTTAAGCAAAGTTGTATGGAAGTATAGTGACCCTCATCAGACAAACTCACATGGTTAGAAAAAGTAGGCAAGTTTAGAGCTCTAAAATCCCTTCTTTGGGTTTGAAAAAGAAGAAGTTCCCGTCAAGGTATATCTGAGCACAGCTTAGGGAGTTTAATTTTGTTAATTACTCAAGGTAAGTGGAAAGAAGGGTTAGCACCTGCACAGAAGGGAGGACTATTAACAAGGTGATAAGGTTAAGGGGAAAAAAAGGCAAAAATTACTGCCTAAGGAAAGGAGAAGCATTTGTTCAAGGTAAGACCTGAGAAAAACTGTTAATAAACAAACAGCATGCAGAATCCTTGGCCTTTTGCAGTCAGCAGAGCTATGGAGGCTGGCTCTCAGGCTCACCTTTGCTCAGAGGTATTTCTCCCCTTTGCCCTCCCTTCCTACAAGCCCCTGCCTGCACAAAGTCCTGAGCATGCCAGCTGTGACCGGACACCTCTTGTGCTCCCTAAGGGGCAGAGGGGATGGTGTTCGGACCTGTCCCTCTTCTGAAATGCTCTAATTAGGTGGCTACAGAAAGTGACTTCTGTCCACCTCCTGCCCCCTCCCCGCCTGGGGCAGGGACCTGAGCAGCAGTCCTGGCCCCTTTTAAAGGGAATGCCAAATGAGGAGTGTGCACCAGGACTTCTCTCTCCTCTTTCAGCGTCTTACAGCCACGCACTGCAGCTGCTGCCTGGACTGGGGTCTTCACTGCCAACAGCATCCTAAACCTCAGCGATGCTCAGGCAGCAGGCAGGGGCAAGCAGGAATTCTATCCAGGTTAGAGGCATGCAGGGGGTGTTTAGAAGAGTGGTCAGTGCATTCATGTACTGGACAGAAACTCCAGCTGTGCACCATGGGATGCTCAGTGCTCGATGCTCCCAGTCAGTGCTCTGGCCATGCCAGCACATCCTCCTTCTCCGTGGATTTGGCTGTGCTGAGAACTCATTAGTTGAGTTTACAGGGCTGCCTGAAGGTTTTGTGACAGGGTGCAGCACCCACGGGACACCACAGCTTGGAGATCTTGTGCTGAGGCTGAGCACCAGCAGCTGCCTGTGAAGGTGTTGAAAGCCATCCCCCCAGCAGAAATACTGCTATGGAGGCTGGGCAGCTCTGTGGTGGGTAAAAGAGGTTCAGCTGTGGTGCTTCCTCTAATTTTTGTCACCAGTATCCCTTGCTGAAGAGCTGACAGCAGCTCTGCATCAGGTGATGTCCCACTGGAAGCACAGGATTGCCCAGAGGCTGGCAGATGCCACACTCCTGGAACTGAAATGGTTGCACAGACGATGGGATATGTTTTCTGAAAGTCACTTTTGCACTGTTAGGTGATTCTACGTTTTGGGCATTGACAACCGTCTTAAAAACCACTCCCACATATTTGATCCCTGAGAGGCTGGGCACTGAGCTTCTATCTGCAAGCTTCATCATTTTCTGCTGGGGTACCAATAATTTATTCCCCTTCCCCGTGCATTGGATAAGACCATGTACTTGATAAGTCCCTGTCGTGAGCCCTGTGAACACGGTCACTTAGATCATCTCTCAGGGGGATGTGACTCAGGGCTCACTTTTTGCTGGATCCATCGAGAGCACGTAGCAGCATCTGACAAGCACGCTTGCTGATCTTCTGATAATAATACCGTGTCACCCTACATCTTCAACACTCCCAGCCCACACAGGCTTTCCGTATCTGTTTCACTTACAGAACACGGTAATTATGTGTTCCACACGTGAAGTTACGGCAGCCCAGCGTTGTTCCGCTGGCGGCGTTTCTGCTCTGGTTGTAGCCTACTCTCACCGCTCGAGAGGTAAACAAACAGCCTATTTAATGAGTACCAAATTCTGTCAATGCTGGGAGTTGCTATGGTGAGAATTCCCAGCGCGACGCTGCAGCCCTCGGTCACTCCAGGCAGAAAAACGTGGGCGTTTCGGATCACGACACTCTGTTTACCAGGGTAGGTCTGAAATGCACAGGAGGGCAAGGGTGGAGGCTGCTGGCTAGGGGAGCCAGCTAAGGAAACTGCCGGAAACAAACGCTCATGGATGGGAAGATTTAGGAATAATCAGAAAACCAGCTCAGGTCAGCAGCATTGGATTCAGCGCTGGCTCAGAGCTGCTCAGTTGCTGTTACATTGGTATTTTTCAGGGCAACCTGAAGCATGCAGGGATCCAGAGCACAAAGTCCCTGGGCACAGCAGTCAGCGAAGGCACCAGCCAGCAGCTGCAGATGGAGAAATATCTGTGCTTTCAGCCCTCGGGGAAGGCTGTGCAGAAGAGATGAGAGGGCTGATAGCACTTCTCTTGATCTGCCTGCTGCATCCTTGCTGCTCCAGGAAGATTGCAGGCTCCCGGGCTGTCAAGCCGTCAACTTTCACTTGGTTTGACAACAAACTCACTTCACATACATGGTTATACTTAAAGAAAATAAGATGAAGAAAAAAAGAAAGCTGTTGGAGCAAGCAATGCCCACAGATGCTTCCTAGAAGTAGAACGTTATTTTGCGATCTGGCACCAACATTTTAGCAGCCTATAAAAGGTAAAGTTGGTACTACAGCCAGCCATTTGTACTGTACAAATAAGAGCTGTGAATATATTCTGGAAGTAATGTCAAAGAGGACCAGATGGGAAATGAGCAGCATTCATTCTAATTTAACAAAGACAGCTAACCCAGAATATGCATTAACATGTAGCATTTTTCATCTGCCTCCATTCAGAACAGATTCTCAGTACCATTTCCAAGGAAAGGAAATTGAAGGAATACTTACTCCTTGGTGAATTACTGTTCTCTCATAATTGGGGAAGTTTGGCATCCAAAGCTAGGTGTAATATGTTTTCCCTGGAAATGTATGCAAGGACACAATACACCCACAACCCCCTGTGTTCGGGCGTGCAGCCAGCTCTGTGTTTTGGTCCCTGCTGGATGGATCCAGGCTTTCAGAGGCCTTGGGCACAGTGCTGGGCTGCAGAGAGAGGTTTCACAAGGCAGGACAGGGAGGAGATGCTGTCCTGGGCGTACAGAGGGATTGATGCCACAGCTGGATGGTCTCTCTCCAGCCCCAGGTCAGCTTGCACATTTCAGTGACAGCAGCTCTGATTCCTCATTTCTTTGCACAAGGACAACATGCCTTGTGTGTGACATATGCTTTAGACACATGCTTTGAGGGCTGAACCCAAACTCGAAGGCTAACAAATCCTAGATGTAAATTTTTTAAATGTAAGCTCATTTTTGACTCTTCCAGGATGCATTGACTAGGGTGAGCCTGTTTGAGGGGAGGGATCCCAGGGTACAATATGTTGAAGCATTTCTTCATGTGTTTAGTAGAACCTCTGATCCTATTTTTAAACAAACCTCTATTTCCATTCCCTCTTTCATTTTTTTTCTTCCTTAAATATTTAGAAGGGATTAACCACAGAAAACAAGCTACATCTTGAACTTCTTTTTTCCAGTATAAATTCAATCTTCTTACTCAAAATTGTTCACTACTGTAACATCTCCCAACTTCCAAGTTCCTTTGTGTTACATTTCTCTTTCTGAAGTCCAGAATTGCCGCAGTTCTCCCATGCTCCCCATCCTGGCACATCACAAAGCCAAAGGTTTATGCCATTCCACTCAGTGGAGCTCTGCATTTAAAACATGCCATTAACTTACAACGAACAAACAAATATCAGCTCTGTTCCATGGCACTCTTCCCTTGTCTGGGAGAAATGCATAGACACAACCCATGCTGGCTCCTGGAGCTTTCTGCTGCTCAGCAGTGTTTTCTCAAGATTTGTGTCATCCCCATTCTGCCCCATGAGCAGCCTGTCCTGATCCAGTCCTGGGGAGCCCTGCTGCAGAGCCTCTCTTCTAATAACAGCAAGCAGAATGAAAGCCTGAAAACCAGTTGAGGTCAGACCAGATCACCACCAAGTTTCTGTCTGACCTTGAAAGCCTGATAAAAATGCACAGCTCTGGCTGCAAGTTGACACTGTACACAAAATGCTTTTTGTATGGCTGCAGTACCTGGTTTAATGGATCCCTTTGGTCCCTCAGCTTTCTCTAGGCAGAATCCCATTTGGAGAGACTACATGTAACTCCTGGCCAGTGATCTGCATCTGCACAAACCCTCTTCCTATCTCTCTCAGTAATACCTAGAGTATGCCCATTGGGTATGCAAAGGAGCCACTTTCAGAAGCAGAAGAGGTTCTCCAGCTTCCCAGGCTAAGGTTTGGCGCTCAGTCCCAGGGGCAGCTGTGCTGGCTTTGCTTGGTAGCAGACCCTGTGCACCACAGACAGACCAAATCCAGCAGCAGTCCCTGGCCAAGGTGTGCAGCCAGCACCACACCATCCCCACAGACTCACCCCAGTCTCTGCTCCTGCAGCTCTGGGGCTCTGCCCCTGCAGCCCCTGGTACGGGGTCACTGTGCTGTCACGTGTGTGCTGTGCAGTTTGCCGTGAACGAGGCAGCACAGGCTGCTGGAAGTGGTGGCAGCCTGTTTCACTCCCTGCTTCATCACTGCTTTGTGTGCTGAGCAGGTGCAAACCTGCTTATCAGGGAGGGAAGCGAGGCACAGGCTTTGAGGCTCACTTCTTCATGGCTCTGAGAGTTTTATAAAGCAACCCTGAACAACATGAAACTGCTGCCACCAGGATCATCACCACCGGGGCAAATATTCCTGGAAACAAAATCTTAACCTGTGATTACGTGCAGTATTGTGTACCAAATCCTCTACAGCCCACAGACTTCCTATGCTTTCAGCCTCTGCACAAAGCTAAGGTGCAGGTTGTCCCCTGTTCATTAGGGCTGGAGTAATGACTTGAAATGGCTCCTGAAATCCCTGGCTAGGGCAAGGGAAGCAGCATGAATTTTATAGGCAAGGAACACTAATAATCTCTCTCCCTTCCTCTAAAATCCTCCCTCTCCCCTCCTCTCCCGGAACAAACACACTTTTTAAAAGGCTTTTAAATAATCTCGTGTTCCTTAACAAAATTACAGCAGCAGTTTCCTCCTTTAATAGCACTCTTCTTCTTAGTAATCTTGTTTTAGCTACAGTTTTTGATGGAGAGTGGTGGTAGATGAATCATCTCTCACCCCTCTTGGTTATTTTGCCTGGCTTCAGGAGGAAGGAATTCTGTTTCGGAGCAAAGTTTCCTGTTCAGAAGAGGAAGCTCCATTTATGTGTGCTTTTAACTAGGAGTGATAAAAAATTTTATTTGAATGGTTAATTGGGGCATAAAGAGATGAATTGTGAATGTCAATCTGATCCATCCCAGTGGATGGCATGGTCCTGCCTCCCAGCCACTCATCTCAAATGAATTGAGCTGTCTTCTGCAAGCTTGAGGTCTGCTCCTGCACACCACCTTCCCATGGAAAGTGCTGGAAGGCACTGGCTGAAGGGAACAGAGACTGAGATCCCAGTGTCAGTGGAGCCAGGGGTACAAGTATTTTAGTTTAAGAGCTATGATATGGACAATCACTTCTCTGACAAGCTCAGACACAGAGAAGCCCAGAAAGAAAACTTTTATGAAGTCTATTTTGCAAAACATAAATGGCTGGAGGTGCCAGTGAGAGAAACAGAGGATTGCATGGACATGTAATCAGGTCAAATTGCACATTGAAAAGCAATTCAAATAAATTAATTAATAACTGGGAAAAAAACTGATAAGAATATTGTAGTTACTGACTTTTTTTTTTTTTTACTTTCTTTGAAACAGTGTCACTTTGTAAGTGCACAAACAGATCTCTGCACTGGAAGAGCTTCCCTTGTGCCTCTCTGCTGCTGAGGCTGGACTGGCAGGATGCTCACCCTGGGACATCCCCAGGTCACGTCCAGCAGTGCCAGGTACAGATCTGAACTTCTTAGGTCTGACTGCTTTACCACAAGTAGTCTTACAGCTGTCTCTACATGACAGAGGATACTAACAAAAAATAACTCCTCCTCCTCCTCCAGTGCTGGGCAGGTTTTCCAGGTCCTCAGAAATAATGAACATTATCAGCTGTGGGGAAAGAGCCTAATATCAAGTGAAGAGTGCATGAACCCTGCTCTACTGACAGGGAGCAGGATGGTCTCAAATAAGATGGAACAATAATTCTAAATAGATCATACTTTTTATTCCCTCATCTACCATACTCTCCATCTTACTCACATTTAAGTTTAACAAGGCGTGAGCTGGTCAAACCCAGCCACGTGGCCAATGTGGAGGAAGGAATGCCTTTGTAAGAAGAGAAATTTACCTTTATATCTGTGTAAATGCACCACAATACATCGCATCATAGTAATTTATTGCATAGACAGATGTCTTCTTTCCTCCCTACTCACTGAATATGTCCTTTCCAGAGACATAAACATTTTATTGCATTTTCCTGAATTCTGCCATCACCTCTTAGCAGGAAAACAGCACCTTCTGGTCAGCAAGAGCTTCTGCTCCAAAAGTGGTCCAGACACAGGAGAGGGATGCCAGACCTCCCTGGTCTCACAGAGATATCAGGGATGCCAGTGGCTTAGTCTAAATCTAGATTAGGTTTCAATTAGACAAACTGCTAACTGCATCTTGTGTAACTTCCTGTGATTTTTCGATGGGAATCAGAGATCTGATGTGTTGGCAGTTGTCTGGACTCAGCACACTCAGAGTGGTTTTCTTAGTGCTGGTCAGGCTAATTCATGGATTAAAGGAGGAAGGGAAAATTCCTTCCATGAATAAAGCACTAGCTATTTTGGTCACGAGTGGCATCAGCTACTTATAACTCTATTCCTGGAAATGAATGCATGGCTGTGCAGGTGGTTTTGGCTTGCTTGAACCTGGATGGATGTTCCAAGAAAAAGAGCTGGTGATGAGAGCTAGCATTCAGTGCAAGACAGGAAGAGCACTTCTGTGCCCTGATCTGCTGAATTAATGAAACCAGGATTCACAAGGACTGATCTCAGAAGTGGGCAGGTAAATACAAGCATCAAGTATTTGGGCAGAGCTATTATAAATAAGGGGAAATACCATTACTCATTAGAAAATCATTGGAGGTCTGCTGAAGAGGGTAAGGAATCACCTGATGGAATCATACAAACAGCATAAGGAATAAATAAAAGAGAGATTAAAATATTGATACATAATCGAAATGAGAACTAAGTTTGACCAAAGAGAGGAACCACTTATATCATGCAAGAGGAATGCAGCTTGGGTGAAAATGACCATGAAACAACATAGTTCACAAGCCATAGGAAAGGAAAAAAGGAAAACAGTAAAATAAATACAATGGACTTCCAGAAACCATATTTCAAAAACCTCACAGTACTGATAATAAGTCTCAGAGAAAAGAGAATTCAGGAAAGTTTGCAGTACCTTAAAGAAACAATGGTAAGGGCATCAATTCAAACAATCCCAGCAGAGCAGGGAAAGCAGCTTTTGTAAGAAACTAACTATTTTCTTAAAACGTGACTACTTCACTGACCTTTAATGAAAGAAATTGTTTATTCAGAAAACGGAAAAGAGATTCACTGGCAGGGGAATGTAAATGTATAGGCTGAAAATGTAGGGACCAAACAAGAAAAATCAAGATGCAAAAAGAAATGCAACCATGTTCAAGAGCCCATCAAGAAAACATGAAATACATTATCAGGAACATAAAGACCATCTATCAGAAGAAATGTCCAACAGGGAAGAAAAGCAACTGCCTTCTTCACCACAGCTTTCAGCAAAAAGACCACTTGTACCCAAATGGTTTGCATAGTTGGTGCTAGGGATGACAGAAAAAGATCTCAGTCTAGAAGGAAGAAAGAATAAGTAAAGAATACTTGCCTCGATTACATATAATGTGCTTAAACTGCTTGTTAAAGCAATCTCATGGCTGTTAACAGCTCTCTGGGATCCCACAGAGAACCAGCAAGGTGTCAGAATACTGCAGAAGTGAGACATAACTCCTTTACGGAAAAGGGAGGAGCTTAAGAATATGGCACAAGCCATTGGAATTTTCAGAGAAAACTGGAATAAAGAAATATTCTTTAACATCTGTAAAATAAAAAGGAATTGAGTAATGGCTAACACAAATTTGTTAGATCACCTAGATATTTTTCCTAAAGCTCCAAGACTAAAAGGATGCTCAATGGATGGCAAAAAAACCTGAAGTCAACAACACTATGCTGTTGCAAGAAATAAAAAGAGAAGGAAAAAAATATTTAAGCAAGCATAATGTGACATGTACAGCCAGGAGCAATTTGTGCCTGGTCTGTGATGTGCTCTTCTCATCCAGTGCTGCAAAGATCTCACTGGAACTCTGTGTCCAGTCTGGGGCACTGGATTTTAGGTTGAGGAACCAGGGCACAGAGACTACAGTAGGACCACACAAATTATGAAGGGTATAGAAAATACGGTAAAAAACCACATAAGACCCCAAAATTATTTTTTTTTCAAGTGTAGAAAAGAGACATCAGAGAGAGGCACAACACTAGTCCTCAAATACATAAAGGGTAGAGGCAGAGAGGAAGGGAATTTGCTGAGCTCCACACAAAAAGGTCAAGAAGTGGGATCAAAACACAGTAATGCAACAGCATGCATTTTCTGATGGCTAACCATTATAACAGGTTAATACAGGTAGGAAATTTCTACCCGAGGATGCTTTTTAATCACCTGTTATGCAAGAAGCAGGCACTGCTTTTCTTTCCTTGTGGAATGGGATAAACTAGACAATCTCTGGATGTCCCTTCTGACCTTGCTTTCTGTGATTCACGCACCAGGAAAGCCATGGGCAGGTGTTCCTTTGAGGATGACTACAATGAACCTGAGGAGCAGAGGCTGGGTGTGGGTAGCAGACACAGCACAGTTCAGCCAGTTTTGAAAAGGCTTCTCTGATGAGCTGTTTTCTGAAAACCCACAAAGAACATAAACCACTAGGAGAGCAAGAACTTCAATTTTAAGAGAATAGATTTTCTCTCAGAAGTGAGCTGAGCTGTTTTTCTAAATTTTTTTTTTCCAGGTGACCAGTCAACACCTCCACCCTCACCCCAGGTGTTCCCATTTTAAGCAGAGCTCACACACAGGTGGTGATGAGTTGGGAGTAACTCTTGAAGGCTGTGTTCAGTGGTTCTCCTTCACTTCATCAATGTCGCTGGCCTTTAGTACCCAGCTGCACAAATCGTGTCCAACTGTTTTCTTGGGCCAGACTCAGCATATGCTTCTGCTGGCAGAAGACCAGGCCCCAAAAGCAGAAAGCATGCCAGGTTGCAGAGTTAAAATGATAGGAAACCACCTCTTTTCTGCTCTAAAGCCCATGGAGACCAGTGTCAGATCAGAGCTGGGCAACCAAAATAGAAAAGGGTGCTGCCAAGATCTCAGTTCCTTTCCTGGCACAACTTCCATGAGGCATAACTTTCCTAGTAGTAGTCAGGAAGGAAGAGAAATATAAGCACTACCTTATGCCTTCTCCACCTGGTCTTCTAGTGGGCTGTACAAGCAGCACCATCCTAACTAAGAGAAACCACTCCCAGGTCTTATACTGGATGATATTTTAAATCAACATCTCTGCAGTTTAGATCTGATTTGCTTCCATAAAGAGCAAGCACATGCATGTACACACTTAATAATGACATTACACGAGCCATATAAACCCAACGGGACTCTTCAGTCCAAGTTAAGGGACAAGATGTGTCTTTTCCCTGCCAAGCACAGAGCAAAACTCAAAATACTTTGCTCCAGTCAAGTTATACAAAGAAGAGAGAAAGAAAATTCTTCTCTGTTGCTTACCCTCTATCTTTATTCCTGAGCAGTACTCTCCATCCATATCTTTTACCCTGGCCCACAGGCTTCACATGGATGAGGAAGGAGAGAAATTAATTCTTCACAGCTGGTTCTGTCCTGCAATGCCTTGCTCTCAAGGACAGGCAGCTGAAGCCTTTCTGGCCACAAAGGGAGGGTTAACTCCTACCCTGCCAATTTTCAGATGGATAGCATCCAAAGTGATCTTCTTGCCTTTAACTTTCCCAAGTGGACACATTCTGGCCTGGGTAAGTGAGATGTATGTCCATGTCCATCTGCATACAGATAAATGACATTCCTGTACCTCTAAGGCACATGGATAAGCCCCACCACTTCCTAGCTGCTGAGATCCTCCAGGGATATTTTATGCAAATTATTTAATGAGCATACTTCCAAAGGATTTGCATGAAGGCATAACCTTAGCACAAGTGCACGTCTAGAGCACAAAAGCTAAAATCCTGGCCCAGGGGGCTGGGAATGAGGAGGCGCAGGATGCCAGCATTCCACCCTGCCTGGAGCTGGCAGTGAGTGCTTGCCTCCCCTGCCAGAGGGACCCATGTTCTCCAGTCCTGTCCCCTGTGCAGGATGAGTAACTGCTGCCTGCACACTCAAACTCCAGTTAAAGTTAAACAGGAGTTTTCTCAGCCTCATTTTCACCCCTCTGTCCTGCACAGCCCCTGGTTCCCACTTGCTACCATCATCAGGAGTTGCCAGAGAAAAGAGAAGGAGCAGCAGGAGGAAGCAGGGGAGCAGCAATGGGAGGATATTTATGTTTTTTTAATCTGGATCTTGGCAGCCCTCGTTTTGGTGAGGAGGGAGCAAAATAACAGCACCTCAAAGCTTGTGCTCAGCATAGGAAAATTTATACCAACTCCCCCTGAGCAGTAGGCAGGTGTCTGCATGCGTGGGACTGCATGGACAGCCCCGTGACCCAACACAAAGACACAGGGACTCTTCTCTGGGGAAGGTGAGGGGACAATGACCCTGCAGAGGGGAAGGGAAGGCCTTGGCCTCACCCACTGGAAAAGGATGGCTGCTGGCGCAGGGTGCAGGCAGATGCAGGATGGCCAAGAGAGGCGGCGGGTTGGGTGACAGCAGGCTGGGCTGCAGGTGTGGCTGTAAGAGGAGACACTTGCTTACACTTGGCAGCCAGGGCCTCGAGCAGGCCTGGGAGCGTGCAGCTGATTGGGAATGAGTTATGGAGCCAGCCGCCTCCGGCGTGCTTGCTCAGAGCAGGGGAAGCCCCGTCCTGAGAGCTGTCCTGCAGCAGGGGCCCAGAGCCCGGGAAATGCTGGAGGAAAAGGGGCCAAATCCTGCCACTGCCCCCTGGGTGCAGGAGTTTGGTGGCCTGTTGGAAGTGAGCAAGGCACCCAAAGGCTGCACAGGGCATTTTGCTTTTCATCTCACCTAACTTCATCTCTCTCCAAAAGCTAGAAGGAGGCAGCGCTGGTGGCAAGGGAGGGACAGTGCCAGAGGCTGGACTGCCCTCCTTCAGGGCTCTACACACATGGGTCATCTGATGCACATTGTCCAGGATGTGAGGGATGTCTCCCCTTAACCTTGCTCAGCATTCACCTCCAGATCTGGCCACTAGGATTTTTTAAAAGCTCAAAGTTAATTTGCTAAGAAATATTCCTGCTGCACTACCTGAAAACCATCACTGCGCATAACTGTAATGAAACAGCTTTCCATACCCAAAGGAGAATAGAGTGAAATTCCACAGCACTCAAAAATAATAACCACAGCAAGAGAACTAAGGAGTTCAGGCTGAAAATGGGGCTGCAGCACTGAGAAGAATAAAATGAAAATTTCCCCAAGCAGAGAGAATGGCCGGAAATAGCTGCACCTTCCCTCTCTGCTCCTGTGAAGTCAGGTTACAGTGAGAAAAGGCATTTTAAAATGGCACCAGAGTTTCTGAGTACTGTAGAATATTTACAAAGGCAAAACCAAAGTAAAATAGAGCACACAGCGTGCTCAAGGTAACAAAGAAATTATGTGATACAGCAGGTAACTGAGCTTGGCTGTGTAGAGACTGAGCATATGCTGTAACTACTGGATCATCTTTCTTCTCTATTACATTTGCTTAGCTTGGTGATAAAAATATATGTCTTCCTCCACAGGCATATTGACCGCATAGTGCTGAAGGTAGATTGTGAGGGTTTATGTTTGTTTATCATGATACATGCAAACAAAATACCTGTCTTGCAAAATATTTTGGCTGCCATCCATTAAAAATAATCTTTAGGCAGAGAGATCGTCTAAGAAACTCCTTCCCTTCAGCCACCAGAAAGAGCAATTAAAAAACTAAAAAGCATTTGCCTGTCCGTTTGGAAGCCAGCAGGCAGTTCAGCTGGGCAAAGAACATGGGCTCAGTGGAGTTTCTGATTAACAAAATGTAGCAACTTTAATATGAGACCTTAACCCACCATAACAACACTCCCTCAGCTCTCCCCACTTTCCCTCTGCTGCCTTCTAAAGGTGGTTATCCCAGAGGTTATCTTAACCAAAAAATATGCTTGAATGCAGTTATCTTGGGAGGCACAGTTTCAAAGAGAGGACACATAAAATAATTAAAAGCAATATTCACCTCTCCACTTCAGAGAGCTCCTGTTGGAGCTCCAGAGGGATGAGAGGGAAAGTAAGGGATGCTTCCTGGAGAGCAAGTAAGGTGAACCAGGACAGCAGAGGGGTAGGCTCAGGACAGTGGGGAAGATAGGAAACTGGAGCAGATTGTGGCAAGTGGGAGACGTGGTGGGGAAGGAGAAGCAGGTCTGTAGGTGGGGAAGCCGGAAAGCAAGGGGAGTGGGGCGGACAAGAGGATTTTGGAGAGCGGCTAGCCAGCTGGCACACATATAGCAGCTGCTGCTGTGTCAGCCTAGGAGAGTAGCTGCAGCTGCACGCTGGCCATGAATAGCAGAGGAGCAGCGTGCCGGCTGGCTGCTGGAGGGACGGGGGCAGCGGGGCGCTGAAAAGGCAGGGGGAGGCTCTCTGAAAGCTTTTCTGCGCAGGGGAACTTGACAGCCCTTTGATTTCTGAGCTGTTTGTTCTCCAATTGTCCACTCCGGTGGATGATCACTACGAAGGAGTTAAATGGGGCGAGGGGGGGAGGGAGAGAAACAGTAGGAAAACTTAGGTCCTAAATGCAGATCTGGGCTTTGATACTGCATCCATAGCATGCAGTTGTCTGCATGTATAGCTTTCATAGTTGTCAGCGGGGATAAAAATCACAGGGTGTTTAAATTAAAGGAGAAATCTCCACACAGTTACCCTCATGTTTGCTTGAGCCACCACTGGAGGAGGACATGATCCACCACATGGCCATCTGTTCTGTGCGCCGCACGTCACTCTACAAGTCCTCCCGTGCGAGCTCCTGCGGGGCTGTGGGCTCACACGCCCTTTGTGCCTCACATGAGCGTGGAGGCGCACACCCCATGCACTCCTCTGGGGCCGTGGGTATCCCCAGCCTCAGTGCTCCTCTGGATCCACGGGTGCATTCACCCCGCGCAGTCCTCCACAGCTGTGGCTACACACGCCACGCACACTCTTTCACTAGCATGGATGATCCCTATATTCTATTCCCTCCATGGCTATATCTGCACATACCAGGCACCTACATGACTGCAGGCACAGCCAACCAGTGCCGTTGTCCATGACCGAGTGCGCACTACTCCTCCACAGCTGTAGGTGATATCACCTGAGCACTCCTCCGCAGCTGTGGGTGATATCCCCTGATCATTACCCCACAGCTGTAAGTGATGCCCCTGAGAAGTGCCCCACAGCTGTAGGTGATCTTTGCTTGAGCACTCCTTTAGATTTGTCGGTAGTTCCACCCTGAGCACTCCTGCACAGCTGTAGGTGATTCCCTCCAGCACTCCTGCACAGCTGTACCAATTCCTGCATTATTGGGGTACTCCCGCCTCAAGCATTTCCTGCCTGCATATGCCCTTCCTTGCCTGTCTGCACACTCCCTGGGCAGTTCTACACGAGCGTGGGCACCCACACCGCCTGCTCACAAGCAGAGGTGCATCCACACCCTACGCCCTCCTCCTCTGCCACAGCCGCACGCATCCTGCGGCTGCTCCTCCGATACCGTGGGCCGGGTGTCCATCCTACACCCACCGACACACGGGTATCCTGCATCTCTCAAGCTCTGCAGCACCTGGCGTTGACGGAGCCCGCAGCGGCCAAGGCAGGGCGGAGCGAGGGCCGCCCGCCGCCCTTTAAGAGCCGCGGCGGGAGCGGCACTGGCCCCTCCCGCCGGCCGCGGGGCCGGGCCGTCCCCCTCATTAATATGAAGGCGGCGGCCGCGGCGGCGAATGGGTAATGAAGCTGTCACTCCGGCACCTACTTGTTGGGTGTCCGCGGAGCCGAGGCGCACAGAGGGCGAGCGGAGCCCGCGGGAGGGGAGCGGCGGCGGAGCGCTCCAGGCGGCCCCGCCGGCAGCCCATGCCCT
>VXBU01008198.1:2926102-3102155 GCA_013400315.1 Bombycilla garrulus
CGCGCCGGGGGGTCCCAGCACCTGCGCGGGGCGGGGCCGCCGCACCTGGGCCGAGCCCGGGGCTTGTTCCCCTCAGAGCCCGGGACAGGCTCGGAGCCCGGCTCCGGGGCTGCCCCCTCAGATCCCGGGCCCGGGACAGCCTGCGCGCCGGGCTCCGCGTGTCCGTGTGCCGGACCCCGCTATGCCCTGCCATCCACTCCGTGCCTCGGGGGTGTCTGTGTGTCGTCTCCCGCCGTGCGTTGTTATCCCGGTCCCCACCACCTTGTGCGCCGCACGCAGAATGGTGTGGGTGGCAAGGGACCTTAGAGACAATGCCGTTCCAACCCCGCTGCCGTGCCAGGGCCACCTCCCGCTAGCCCAGGTGGCTCAAAGCCCTATCCAGCCTGGCTTTGAACGCTTCCAGGGGCATCAGCGGGGGTTGCAGGCCGGTGCTAGTCCTTGGAGACTGGATGCATCCTTCTGCTTTAGGGGGTGCTGGGTGTGGAGAGTGGCCGGCGCTGGGGAGTGGAGGGAGGGAAGGCTGGGCTCCCTGCCCGGCTGCAGGCAGGTAGGATCCTGCAGGGAGTTTCACAGCTGTTGCCCTCAGCCCTTCCAAGTGGGCCACGGGGTGGAAGCTGGCAAGTTGCGAGGTGCTGAGGAATGGGGATGGTGCAGTGCCCCGGCTCGGTGGGGAGATGCGTATCGGAAGCCTCGGTACCTGCGGATTGCATTTGGCACTTGGTGACTAACAGATACAATGGCCCTTGCTGACCTCTCAGGCTCTCGCTTGCGGGATCTTGATTACTTGGCGAATACTGCTAGGAATAGTTAGGGACAAAAATGCTTCATTTGCATTTCAAGCTAGAAGAAGCCAGTCTACATAAATCATTTCACTTTCTGTACTACCAAGGGCCCTCCAGCCTGATGCTCGTGCCCCGCAAATAAAGGACTAAGTGTGCTGTAGTTAAATGTTTAAAAATAAAAAAGATACAACTGATTAATTTTTCCACTTAAGTGTAGAGGCACTTAAGTTCTGGTTGCCCGGTTGGGATGTTTTGATGACCTTTGTTGGTCCTGTGCCCTCTTGAACTTGGAAATGTTCCTTCTGTTAATGAGTATAGTTAGTACCATATACCCAGGGTATTTAGAACTGTGTTCTTAAGTTATAAGATCAAAGAGAAAATTAAGATTCTTTCTCCTTTTTATTGGCCATTTAATAGAGACTTGATGAAATCGTAAACTCTTCAGTAGGAGATTCCAGTAATGCTAGCACCTCAAACTTTGTATGTTATCTGCATTAGGAAGTAAAGGTAACTTAACTCATGCTTTTATTTTGCCAGTTTCTAGTATTGCTACTTGAAACATAAGGAGAGTTTGATAATCCTTGCACTGCAGGTCCCTAAGCCCAGCCTCCTTTGAATTTTTCTCTGTTGGAATAAGCACATTCTTACCTTGCAGCTGCCGGATATTGTTGTTCTGTGCTCACTCAGTCCTAAGTAAGGCTTGTTTAACCTGCCTCTTGCAGGTGAATTAACGCAGTGTCTCCAACCCACACTGCCCTGACTGCTGCTGTTTCTTGTACCATTGCCTCCAGCATTTAAGGGAATTGAAATACTCAGGGTATTTCTTTTTTTTCCACCATTTTTTTCCCGCAGCTGTTGCAAAGCGGGCTGTAATTTATTTAAACAGTGCCACTGCAGTCTAGTGGGTGGTTAGCTGATTTTTGGATGGTTTACTGAATACTCTTCCAGCCTGCCCTAGGTTCTAAAAATAAGCTGTGGAGTAATTTTCCTTACAAGAGTCTGTTGATGCACCTATGGAAAGAAGTCCCTCTTGTATGTTGCAGTTAGATCTTGAACTCTGTGTGTTCAAGTCTGTTGATGGGGAACATGGCATCTTTGTCAGAGTTGTGCATAGGCTGTGTAGACTTTGCAAGGAGAGGCTCAATTATATTGCTAGTTTATCATGAGGGGTTTTTGAAGTAGATTGAGTGTCTGGGTTATGTTTCAATTCCTGGGGGTAATTTCAAAATTATTCTCAAATAGTATTCTTTCTCTGTTGAAGTTTGCAAGTGAGAAACAATACAGGTGTAGTCTTTTCACAGACTTTTATTTTTGCTATACAACCGTATTGAAGTTACTGTTTTTTTCATGTGGGAAGGAGCAAAAGTAAAGAGCATTGGAAATTGTGTCCTTCACTTATGAAACAAGTTTGTGTTGGTAGTGAGCAAAGGATTTATTATTCTAGCTTGAATTTTTAAGCTCCACACTAAGGAAAACCGGCATGAATATATGCAGACTTCTTGGTGAACCTCATCTGAATGATAACTCCCTCACTTAGAGACTAATGCAGTAATGTATTAATTGCTTGGGGAGGTGGTTCTTGAAGTGTATGTAGTACTACAGAGTCCCAAGCTAGCAATAGCTGTAAAGCAAGTAATTTCTTGAAAAAGATTTTATTTTGCTGATTTTCCTTTTTAATTTTATGAGGTAAAATTTTTCAGTTTGGACAACTGTCTCTTCAGTAAAGCTGCAGTACCAGAGTTCAGCAACTTCCAGTGTTTGAAACAGTGTCAGTTACCCAGCTTATTCCTATTTCCTGTCCTTTTTTTTTTATATCATTAGTCTGATCTCTGATTTGCAAGAGGGAGTTTGGGATAGTGCCAAAAAGTTCTTAAAATTGCTACCTAGGGATACATCATCCACAGAAATCTGGCAGTGGGAGAGGCTGAGGAACAGCTAGAACAATACAGCTGTCTTCTTCACCCACCTACCTTACATTTTTTTCTTTGCCTCCTGCTGTAAAACTTGAAGCTAAATGCTTGTTTGAGATTGTTAACAAACAAATGATGCAAATAACATTTATGTGCAACTTTAAAACAAAGAAGACAGGAAAATTCAAGTAGCTTTGGAATTTATTCTGATCAGTTATGCTTTAGGCTTGTTAGTCTTGAGCATTTTTTTCCCTAGCATAGAGTTCAGACAACTGAAGCTTCACAAATACCTGGCACATTAATAATTATCAATGGCCACTGGTAGAATTTTAGATTTGGGGTTAATTGAAGGTTGTTTCTGAAGATTGTGTTTTAAAGTTAGTTGTTCTGTGGGATGGGTTATGTGGAACCATTTCTTGTACTCCTTTGCAAGATGGCATGAAATGGAGTTGTGTGTGGTTTTTCCCTCCACCCTGTTCTTTCCCTCAGGGAATTCAAAGCTTTTCCTGTACCATAAATATTGGTATGGCATCCATTACTTCAGTTAATTAGTCATATAGAGGAATTGTTCTGACTAGTTGTGGATGTTGAAATCATGTATTACAGTACGCATCATTACATCCTCTTAGCCCCTCTGCTTTTGAGATCCTGCTGTGACTGACAGTGCACCCATGGGTACTGTGTACTCTGAAACTCCCCAGGTGAACTTCAGCCTTCAGGGTCTTGGAGATAAGTAGCACAAGCATCTTTACTTCTCCTTTTCCTTGATGCTTAGCCAGGCCTCTGTAACCAGTCTGAAGGAGAGGTGGTAGCCCTTGCAAATTGCTTGGAGAAAGGGTGCCTTCCCCTCTAGGATTGGACAACGAATTAATTTTTTTTAAGGCACTGTCTTCATGGTTTTTTCCTATTTAGAGTGTGATTGTAGCACCTCTCTAAAACCTACTGAAGTAATGTTAACTCTCAGGTAGATAAAAAAAGTCTATAAATTTAATGTCCAGGCTGCATGTGAGTTTCATCTCTCTGCAGTCCATGTGTGGGTCTCATCCAAATGCCTGGAGGGGTTCAGTCGTGATCTAAAACATACACAGGAGCATGAACCATCAAATACAGAAAGCTGTTGAGAGGCTAGCTTGGCTGCAGCAGTAATGTTAAATTTCTTAGAAAGCAACTTGTCCCCTCCACTGCCAAAACCTGAGTAGGAATAGTTGACCTTGCAGCTTTTATTGCTTAATAGGTACAGCATTCTGCCTGGCACTTCCACATGTTGTCTGGTTAACTGTAGGCCTCTACATCAAGCTCTCCCTGTCCTTTTAATTTGAGAGATGAAGGTGGTTAGGTCCCTGGAAGACATTGAGCCTTCAAGCTCATTATCTGGGATCCCTGGTGCCTCTAGGGAACTAGATAGCCTGGCTGTAGGAAATGCTCTTGTCTATTTTTGTTTGGCTGGTAGATCCACAGTTGGTCTACCTCCTGTCTCAACACAGCCATCATTGCTCTCTGATCAGGATCTTGAGGCTTTGTAATGAAAATATCCTGGATTAGATTACTCTCTGCTCCCTGATAGAGTAAACATGCATCCTGTCATCTTGGATGACAACCCTTCGGGACAGATATGCTTAAATTAGGCAGGTTAAAGTTAGGCCATTTAGCACTGGAAAAGGAACTTGTGCATGGCTGTACCACAGGAACAGTAGTTAAGTTTTTTCTTATGAAAAGGATTACAGTTTGACAAATGAAGCATCAGGGGAGACACACAGCAAGCTTTACGTGTAATTAGTTATTCCTTGCTCCATTGGAACTCCTTCTTAAGGAAAGTGCTTGCAAAAGCACAGTTCCAAGCAACTCCTGAAGGCGGGGAATAAGAAGTGAGAGCAAGACCTTATGCTGAAATGTAAAATTCACCTGATGTAAATTGTTTGATGGGCTGTGATGTACATGCGTTGCACCTTGTTAACACAGGAAATCAGCGTGGAAAAAAGAATCTATTTGATATCTATATATTGGTGGTCTACATATTTTTTTACCAGTAGCCTTTTTTTCCCCAGGTAGAAGGTTTTGCTGACTATATTTGACTTTCCCTCCCTGCACTTGGTGCATGCTTACTCTGTCTGCCAGGTGGGCTTGTCAGCAGACTCTGGGACTCCTCTGGAACTGCCATGCCAAAATAGTTCTTATTTTGCCAAAACACCTGCAATTCTTGTCCTCATAAAGCCTTCATGAACAAATATGCTGTGAATGGTTCTATGTTTTTTCACTTTTAGGGAGGTAGAACATGGAATTTGTATGCTTTTACCTGCTCAGTACTGTATTTGCCTTGAAGCCTTTAGGATCAAAAATGAAAGGTTGATGAAATGGTTCATTATAAAAATTAAATCCCTTTGGTCTCAAGTGACACAAATGCAAAGGGTAGCTTTCAGATTTTGTTTTGCTCTTTCTTAGAAGAAGATAATGGGGTGATGTTTTAGAGAGTGACTTCAGCAATGCTGGGAAATGACAACTCCAGTTGATTTCAATAGCAGCTGCAGGTGTCACCTCTAAAAAAGAACCAAGGCCTTAATGGTGACCACTTCAGAACCACTCTTTGAAAAAGGGATTTATTATTGGCATGCTGTGTGTGCCAGCAACTATTTGCAGCTTGCCCAGAATAGAAAGTCTAAAGACTTAAGTTTCATGTAACTATAGGAAATCTATCTTCTAATTTTAAGCAGAAGTGCTCTTTGCACTCTTAATCTTTCATGCATTCATGTCACTAAATCTAGAATTTCTTATGTCTTTGAAATAAATATGCCTCAAAGGACAGTGTTCTGCTAACTATTTAAACTTCATACCTTGAAATTCTGGGGGTTTTTTGAATGTCACAGAGATGGTCCGATAGTAAAGAACACTTCTATTTATACTCCTTGAAAGGTTCCTTAAATAAACATGTGCTTATTTATTGGAAACACTGTGGCTGAAGTCAAAACTTGCAGACGAAGTCGCTCACCTCCCAGCCACTGACAATGCTTATACACCTCTTGTCAGCTTTCTAATCTTTATTCCAGAAGGTGCTCCAGCCAGCCTATCTGTGAAATGCTACACTCCTAGCCACACAGCTGGTGTGGGCATTAAATCTTTGACTGAAAATGGAATAGGTATTAACATAGCCAGGATTACTCTTACACGAGAGGATGTTCGGTAGAAGCAGAGCATGTTTGATTCACTGCAGTGCAGTAGAGGCTTTGTAGCACTGTCTTTGTGCTGTTTAAAGATGTTCCAAGTGCTGTTTTCTCAATAAAAAAAGTCTGCATAGGAAAGGTTTGCTGGAGACATGACCACTTGTAGCCTTAATCTTTAAACAATTAGGTTAATCTTGAATGTAGCTGGGGTGAAATTGTGATTGGTTTGTGTTGTATCAGTCTTGTGATATTGGGCTGTGTTCCCACTGTATTTTAGGTGGCTTTAGTGATCCTGTGAGGTTCCAGTGTTAGTGTAGATGTTGGAGGAGCTTTGTGTTCCAGAAGCTGCTTTTGTGTTTGAGGCTGCTACTTGTATTTCTTGTGCAGATGCAGCTGGCTTTGAGAACTATTGCAAGTTCGCTGTTTTTCAGCACAAAAGCTGCAAGAAGTTAAACTTTTTTCAAACAAATAATAATGTGGAATGACTAAATTTTCTGTATTTAAAAAATGCCCAAAATTGTGTAGGGAATTTTTAGTATATTTGTTAATATATGTTTTTGCCACAAAGCTTTTCTTGTATGAGGAGGAGATTTTGGGACAGATGTGTAATGTATATTGTGATTTTGTTTTTTAACCTTGACAACTACTTTTATCTTGTCTCCTGTGGGCCACTAGCTGTCTGGCCCCTCTGTTGAGCAATGCCTTTGAGTCATTTTGTGTAGGTGAGATGAGTGGAATTCATCTTTTTTTGTGTAGTCTGGCTCCTTCACTTGTTTTTCATCTAGGTGTTGCTTTTTGTTGGCTCTGAAATACATGCTATGAATGTATTTTAAAACCTACCCTAAGTTCATAAAGCAGCTATAATCACATCGTATACTTAGTCATCTGCAGGAGCTTTAGGTTACTGTGTGCCAGAAAGCTTCCCTGCCTGCTCTTCTGAAAACAAGCCCAATGTTTTGTCAACTCTGTGTGGGTCCTGCTTGTGTTGCCTGCTCTGTTTCAGAGCTGCTCAACCTGATGAGGAGACCTCATCAGAAAGTGACCCTGCCTTTTCTGCCAGCACACCCATTTGCTTTGCCTTGTTCCTCTCCAGTAATCCTCTGGTCTGGAAGGAGCTGTAGAGCTTCAGTTTGGAAGGAGAGAGGCTGCTTCAAGGAGCGAGGAATAAGGGTATACCGGCAGTGCTTCTGACTCCTTGATGCTTACCCATTTGCTTACCTGAAGGAGGGTTGCTGCTGTTCCTAGGCAGTGACTCCACCACTCCCTCCCTCTCTGTGCTGTGATAAACCTTTGATGGGCTTTTTGCTGGAAATCTGCTCTGGCTTTGGTTAGTGGGTGTCTAAAACGGGTCAGTCTGCGGTCAGAGGTGACTGCTGGCAGGCATGTGCTGTGGCCATTCAGTGCTTTTGAGCTGCTCAGCTCTCACAGGAGCAGGAGGTGTAGCCTGAGCACCCACCCTGCTCCCAGGGCTGGGGAATGAACCAGTGAGGGTGGCTGAGAGCATCTCTGCCAGCTCATGTTGGACATCACTGACCACCTGTCTGACCAAGCTCCCCGAGAGCAGCTCCTTCCCCTCTGTGCACCCCGGGAGACCTGCTGGGAGGGACAGAGCTGAGGAAAACAGCGAGATGGCTCTGGTGTAGATCACCTCGTCAGGGAGGGGTGGCCATCCCTCATGTAACCAGTCCTTTGGTGCCTTTCCTTACTGAGCAGGAAAAAACACTCTATATAAATGATTGAGTGCTGTCTTCAGCAGTCTGTCATGTGCCCATTGATACTACAGACAAGCAAAGATGCTAGACTAGAACTGAACAGATGAGTTTATTTTTTGATTACTCCAGTGCTTTTACCGTTTTTTCTGTTCTGATGGCCAGACTGCTCAAAGATAGTTAATTTTAGAAGTCCAATGTGTGCAACATAGTATACTAGACACATTTCAGCATCACCAAAGATTAAAATACCATTCAGCTCTGAGAGAAATGCTCGCTATTCACCTGAAATGTCTCTACCACAGCTTTTGATATTAGGCAATTTTTTTGTAATTATATTTGGGGAGTCATTTACAGTTATAAAATGCTGTTTAAAAGTTGAGCTATACCTTAAGCTCATTTGTTAAACCATTCCCAGGGTCTAACTAGCCTTTAATTTATATATAAAGGAAAAAAATTAAATAGTTATTTTATAATTACTGTTTCAGATGCTAAATAAAATGTAAAAAGCATATTTAACGTGAGGATCTTCAGATAAGAACTCTAAGCTGAATTGTGTAGTAAGCCTGGATTTTATCTGTGGTTGCAATGTTTGCTTCTCAATAGAAAACTGCATTAAATGGAAGGGGCAAGGCATTTCAAGGCTAAATGGCAATCTTAGTCTTACTTGATTAGAGCTTGCAGAGGTTGCTAAGAAACAACCTAATAGTCCTTGAGTAACCAATTATATGCCCTTAGGACAGATGCACAGGTGCTCATTCTCTGAAGTTGTTTTTTTTTGGGGGGGGTTTATTTTTTAAAATCTGAGGTAAGGCTGCACTACTGGTACACAAACTGCAATCTATTTGCATCCTGCTTTGGGCTTGAATGTCCTGATTATATGTATCCTGTTGCCAGCAGAATGTTTTCTGGTGGGCTTTGTTTATGTATCAATTATGTTTCAATTTGATTATTACAACATTGAAATTATTGTTGCAGTGCCTCTTCTAGTAATATAGTCCACTGTGTCTCTAGTCTCTCTAGTACTTTCTAGAACTGTGAACATACCATCTTAAATAACTTTAAGCATATGACTTTCAAACTAGATAAGTTTTACATTTTCAGACTCGGTAAATCTTAATACTGATGCAGTGTTCCATGATGGGTAGAAAAATGTCCTTACCCCTTCATGCAAATTGTACAGAATTATTGTAGGAGCTAGCAGTTAACTAAAGCATCAAAAAGAGTTTTTCCTTTCTTTTTTTTCCCCCTGAATATGTATGATTCTGTTTATAGCATTGCAAAGTTCAACAGTCTAAGACAGAATCTACACTTTTAATGTAATAGGTCCTGGATTCCAGCTGGAGAATTTAAAGATCTAATTAGGGAACTTGTTCATACTTGGAAGACTTGACTGACACATGCTTTAAGCAATAAGTTGAGAAATATTTAAACAGCTTAATTATTGATCTTCAATTAATCTACTGAAGTAGAAGTTTTTTAGGGTGTGCAATTTTTGGTATTATTTAGTGTTCTTCCTACTGGCTGAGGACAATTTCAACAGCATTGGTATGGTAACCTGTGCTACTGCTTGTATCTGTTCCTTTCTATTTTTTAAATTTTATTTTGATAGTGGTGATTTTGATAGTTCAGACTCTTTTATGGTACAGTGACATGATTTTCCTTGTATCCCAACATGGAATTTCTGCTGTAACTCGCTACATGTAATTAACGAAGCTTAAAAGTCAGACCGTGCTTGCTTGGACTGTCAAGGGCAGGTACATCTGTGTGCTGCCCCTCAGTAAGGACTAGTTTTTGCACCCCACAGTGACCTGTGTTGGTGTTAAACTGTTGTTTAAATCATATGTTTATAGGCCCAGAATATTTTAGTGTTGTTTGGCTGTTGGATACCTTTGTAGAACAGTGTTTTTCCATGATTCATCCGCACAGATTGGTGCTTTCTCCTATCAGAAAGTGAGGAAGGGAAGGAAGCAGGGAAAATGAAGTGTTTGGACTTGCACAGATGTCTAAGGTGTTGGCTGGCAGGTATTTAAATGCTCCTGCAATGTCTTCTGGTGTTTGCTATTCAGCTGTGATAACTTCAGGGTTGTGGAGAGACTGTCAAGCTATAAACCACCCATCTCTCGTTCTGAAGAGGTGAAGGTAAAGTGGTTGCCCAAACCCAGCTGGTGGCAATTCTTCAGAGGTTAATTTCCAGAATTCAGATTCCCCTGATCTAACACTGTGTCCTGCACTTGGACCGAGGGCTGTCAGAACATTAATTGTCCCAGGGCTTAGGCAGAAATACAAACTGTTGAGTATCACCAGAGCTTCTCAAGCTGCTCATATCTACTCCCAGATCACTGCAAATGTAAGGTAAACGAAATGAGCTTTGGCTGACAGGGAAAATAGTCTCGGCTTGTGGCAGCTTGCTATCAGTGATAATTTGTTTGTCCCTAAGCTATTAGGATGGATTTTAAAGGCTTGGTACTCAGTGAATCTTCAGCTTGCCAAGGAATCTGGAGAAAGTTGGAACAACAGGGAGTTGATGGCAAGTGAAATGCTGAAACTGTAAAGTAGTCACTGGGACATTTTTGAATTATAGCTCCAGCTTTGAACTAACAAAATTACTCTGGTTTTTTTTTTAATGTTGGCCTACTTTCCATGGCTTTGTTGTGTCCTCTATTAATACTCATCCTTATGAAGAAAGCCATAACATTGTTACCCACCAGAAGAGTAACTGGGGGGTCAGCAATGAAATAAATTTATGGACATAATCTCCGTTTTATGGCTTCCAGATCTATGTCAGTGGCAGGAGAAGGGGGAAAAATACAGAAGCACTCTGATTTTACATGCTTAGAAGTATATTTATGGGCCATGTGCTTACTTTCAAAGACTGCTTCGTGTACTTTGCTAGCCTTTGTTACAAAGTTTTCCTTCTAAAGGTGTCCCCATTTGTGGTTTTTGTCTGATTTGTAACAATGTAACATTATCAGATCCCCTCCAGTTTACATGAATCTGAAAGAGATGATTGGATATTGATTGGATATTGAAATTCTGATGCTGCTTTGTTCCAGTGGGATTGGTCATGTCTTGGCTGTCTTATATTCAAATAGCTTGGAATTGTAGGCTACATATGCTATTTTATGCTGTTTGTCTTTGCTACTGTAAGCAATTAATTTTGAATAGTAAATTAAGTCCAATGCAGTGGTTGGTACTGCAAATGTGATAAAGATTGGCTGTATCCCCCAAGTACTGTGTTCAGAAGGTTCAGTTGAAGAATAGATTGAAGCATTTGTTTCAGGGATGTGCTTATAAACTTAGTTTTTTCACCTAAACTCTGACTGCCATGTATATTTAACTGTGTGCATAATCCCTGTTTAATCCTTTATTCAAGTTCCTTGCCTGTGTTGTTCTACATGAAAGGACTTGCACCCACTCTTAGAGTGGTGACTCTTACTTTTCTGCTCAACTTATTCCTGTAAATTTACAGAGAAATAAAATAAGGTGTTTTATTTGTTTGCTTCCCTGCCAGCCTCTTTAGCATGTGCAGGAGTTGAAAACTGAGCTGCTGTTTTGCTGGGGGCTGAAATGGAGGCCAGTTTAGGTGTGTTGTCCCTTTCTTTTGGGTTAATGACACTTCTGTTAGTAGCCATGAGCGGTTTGACACTCTTGTTTGATAAGTCTCTTGTGGAAATATGAAGTACAAATTGACTGAAACTGTTGTGTGAATCAATGTAGCAATAAAACAGACATTTGTGTTTCTTATTGTTGAAAAGGCCTGTGGTGATACCTGTGCTCAGAACCAAAGCCATGGGAGGGAAAGAATGGAGTTTGTTTAGGGCTGCATGCGGGTTTGATCTGTCAGCTGCTGCCAACGCTGTGTGCCAGTGGGGTCTTTGTTTCATGTCCCCTTCAGCTGTGGCTGCTGCTGCCCAAGCAGCTCTAGAGGTGACTCAGATGGGCAGGACTGATGAGGGAATTGAAGAGGAGTTAGAAAAACAGTGCCACAATCTCTGCTCCCTTAGGAGTAGTGGTTGAGTGTGCGCCTCTTCTCTTCCTAAGGCAAGACATCTAGAGCTCATTAGCTGGATTTGGTTTTGTGGGCATTTGCTTTTTCAAAAACAAAGGGAAAGATTGCAGTGCTATCAACAGCTAATGTTATTTAAAAGGATTAAGATCAAAACACTGCTCTGTGTTCCTGGGGTCTTTGCAAACATAGAACTTGGGGGTATATCTGGTTTTTTATATATTTGCTTACCTTCTTAGTATGCATATTTCCAATACAAAAGAGTGCATGCAGGTGTTCTGTGTTTAGAACAATAATTAAAGTATGTTATTACATAGTTAGTTTAATTCCCTCTTGACTTCAAGTTGAAATTATAATGATGCATGGCTTCAAGTGCCCAGAGGACACTAATATCCATGCCGCATGGAGTGCAGAGGGGAGGGGAAGAGCAGTATTAATTACTAGTTCATCTTTGAATTCTAAATATTAGCATAAAACAAGTCTTGCACTAACTGGTAATGGGTCTTCATGGTTGTTACATACACTTCAAAAGAGACAATCTAGCCACACTTTCATTAATGTAACAAGAAAGTGTGTGTATAATGGTCTTAATTTATCTTGGACTTCTTCCAAAACTTTAGGAAAAGAGTAGGACGTGGATACTTGGTTAATATCAAGTTTGTCTGAAACAGTTCAAAGGTGGTAGCAAGGCTGAAAGCTTCCACTTAAATCTAATAGACTGATGTTCAGATGGTCCCCAACTGTCTGCCTGGTACTGTACTTGTACATGTCTCTTTAGCTGAAAGTCTTTTTTTCTCTCTTCCCTAATTTCATCAATAGTTCTGTTCTTTGCTATTGGATTAACTGGGTGGATTTCTGGAAACTCTTAGTGCCAGCTCCAGCTGTGGTGGAGAGGACTGGAGCTTATTAGCTGTGAAGTAATGAAAGTATTTTAAGATGTAGCTGGTTTATTTTCTGTAACACAATGATTGGGCAAAATGTGTGTTGATACTTAATCATATGATCCTTTATCTAAATCAGTAGATTCTGTTGTTTTTTTTTTTTCACTAAAACTGGATACTAGCAAAGAAACATATACTAGAATTGCTACTCTGATCTTGTATATAATTTCTGATTTAATTTCAATGTCTAATCTCAAATCAACACCTTGTGTCCTCCCTGGATGGGATGGAAGGCTGCCATTTAAGGTTCAAGTGTGTTTTCAGGATTGATGCGTGTGGGATAATTTTATTTTCCTTTCTGCTGCTGTTGTTATAGAACTCTCAAAAAGGGAAATATAACTGGGGGATGTTAACTAGGCTCTCTTGTTTGAGGGAGAGGCAGAATACAGACTGTGATTTATTTTATTTTTTTTTATTTGATAGTTATCAGGTAGGCTACTAGGATGTTGTCTGCTCCTTTTGTGTGGTTGTAGTGTTCCATACCAAACCCTATTGCTCTAGTTGGTGGCTGTTACACTTAAAATAGCCTTAGCAATTGGCTGGCTTCTCTACTACTTAATTTGTTCTACAGTGGAGAAGAATATCTTGCTAATGCTATTTTATATTCCAATCTACTTCTGAGAAACCTCCCTGGGACAGGCACAGTAACACCCATATCAAAGGATACCCAAATATTTGTTAATTTTAATCAGACTACATAAAGGTTCAGTGTGTATAGGTATCTTGGGTAAATTAGCAGAGGGGAGCTGTGCCTGTAGGAAAGATGACTAATGGTTCTTCTAGAACTATTTTGTATTCTGTGCTCATCATTAGTGCTTATCAACTACTTGAAACAAAGCAAAGTGATGAGCAGGGTGGTTTAAGACTGTTTTCAGGTGGATTTTACCTTGTGTACATGTCATTCTTCTTTATGGTGTCAATTTTTCTTTCACAGTGGTCATGCATAAACAGAGCATTGCTGTGCTCAGGCTGCTGGGGCAAGCTGTCCTTTTTTTGAGGTTGTTTTCCACATGCCTACAGCTTTTTATGGGATGCTAGGCCTCTGCCCAGCAGATCTGAGGATCAGCTCCAAGATGCTTTTGCCATGTTTTTTGTTGCAGATTGGAATAGAATTGGTGAGCTGGGCTTCCTTTACCTGGAAGAAAATCACTTTCCCGCAGTTGTCAAAGGGTATTGAGTCTCTACCAGTCTTTTCCCAGGGCTTGTTAGAGAGCTGCAGGAGAAGGTCTTATATGCTTCATTTTTTTCCGTACTGAGAGTGTGAAAAAGTTCAAATTAAAAACACTGCCAGCAGTTGGTTTATCTCTATATTGGTATGGCTCCAGAAGGCCTGTGATGTCTTAATTCCTGCTTCCCTGCTCTTGTTCATTTTGGTCTAAAATGTGTTTCCTGAGGTCACCAAGGATTCTGATCTCCGTTCAAATTCCAAATCTCTGCTGGCTGAGGCCTGGGCTGAGCCTGTAGCAACTGTCAGGTATACCCAAATGGCTAAAAGGATGTATCTACTGTTTCCATATATCAGGAGTAATCTAGGGGTCCTTGCAGAGTATCTAGAAGCATCTTCTGGAAATGTAGCTAATTAACCTGGTTTGATCTGAAGAGACTGGTTCTTCCAGTAGTTGGTGTCTGGGATCTTCTGTAGTGACAGGGATTTCTTTTGTAATTTCAATCTGTGTTTTATGGAGAGCAGTGTTGCATTTGGGGTGGTTCAATCAACTAGGGGAAGTCCTGTGGCAAGTCTGTGACCGTTTTTTTACTTTTTATTCCCTTTAAGATTTTAAGTCCTAGCATTTTTTTTTAGCCATTATTTCCAGGCTGTCACAGATGCTCTTGCCTTCACAGCTTCTGTGCCAGTTATGCTAAACTAATCTTTGCCTTCCCTATTCTATTCTTCTCCTTATTTTCCCTGGAGAGTAAAGATGATGTTTTGAAAGCTGTTTTGCTCCTTAGACTGGCTCCTGAATGGCTGAGAGGCCCAGCTTTTGATGGAAGTATTTCTTGCTTACTCTTCGGCTGATATGGAATAGCATGTGTGGCTGGTGTGACACTTGGCTCAGTGACACACGTAGACAGTGCAGAATCACTTTCTTAGTAGAGGAAGGTTAATTAGGAATAGCACTAGCCTTCATCTGTGGCACATGGAAGCCAGAAGCTATTGTAAATAGAATAGCTAAAGTTTGGAGATGTATTGCGAAATTATTTCAGTTATTTTTCTGTGTAAACTTTGGTTTACCAGTCTTCTCCAAAACAAGTAGTGGCTTTCTTATAATTAAACCAAGATTTTTGTCACAAATGCACTGATTAATTTTTGTGGGAAAAATTGCTATGAAATCAATGAGCATTGTATTTCACTTGACACTTGTCAATCTTTTTCTAGTGAAATAAATGCTTGCTGTGTTTGAGCATTACTGTTGTCTTGAATGACAGTGTGTTCTGTTTTGTCACCTGACTTAATCACTATTAAAAGGCTGTCTGGATTACCTTTTCCTCAGGGAAGTTTCAGAAGCCTACAGTCCTCTAAACCTTTATTCGAAATAATATCTCCCAGTTAGTAGTTTTACCTCAGCTTGTCTTTTTTTATCTGCATAGCATTTGTTGCATTTACTGCAACAGGTATCTAACTGAATAACATGCATGGGTTGGTGATTTCTGCATTTGTTCTGTTTCATGTGACATTTTGGTGTTGCAGAAAGGAGAATGTTGATTAGATTTTTCAATTATGTCTTCTTCTGTCATGGTTTTCAAAGAGGAGTTCTGAGATGTAATTATAAATCTGATTTAGAATTGTGCCCTTTTTTCTCCTGGATCCCTTTTCATCAAACACTCCTTGGTCACAATTTTGATTATCCCGGGATTGATGGTAATGGTTCAGACAGGTGTGCAATATTTCACAGTGTAATTGTTTTATTAGTTTTAGCACTGTCTTATTTTAATGTCAGCCATCAGAAAAAGTGAAATACTTGCTTCAGAACCACACATATGCTGGAACTGTTCAGGGAGTGTAAACAAATGTTCACTAGAGGTTAAGGGCAAGGATATAGAAAACTGCTTGTCATTGTCCTTAGCTTTGTTTTCAACCTGAGAGCCTCCAAAAACAGTTGAGTTTGGTCTCTCGAAAATATTTGTGCCAGTTTTCCTTTGGACCCGCAAAACTCTTAAAACCACTTGGACCACCCGTGTAGCATTTTGCCAAGTTCTGCCTAAAATGCCATTTTCTTTGACTTCATTTCTTCTGGCCATGACTCCTGTGGGCGTACTTAGCTTTTAGTTCTTGCCAAGACCATGGAAATAAATTATCTACTCCTGAGCCATCCCCAGAGCCTGTGGAAGCATTTAGTCTTCTGTCACACACTCCTGTTGTGTCTTTTCCAGGCTGAGGTGTTTGGGCCAACTCTTTCATTTCTCTCATGGAAATAACTTGATTCCTTGTTCCTTCTTCTTGCATTTCTCTGTACCTTTGATTTCTACAGTACCCCTCCTGGAAGATGTTTTTTTTCTCAACCTCTTTTCCTATGAGGGTGCTCTTTTCAACAGACTTCTGAATATTGAATAGTCAAGACATGTGTAAGGGTGGGAGGCAGATCTCTTACTGTGATCAAAGAACTTGTGTTGAGTTTATGAAGGGAACTTGCTTAGCTGGGAGAAGCTACATGGCTTTGGTGGATTGAAGGAATAGCTGGTTATGGTTATCAAAAGATGTATTTAGTGAAACCTTGCTTATCAATACAGATTTGCACTGAAGAGCAAGGTCACAGGTGTCATTAACCCAGGGTTGTGACAGGCTCTATGAAAATTAGTTTATATTCAACAAGATGGGGAGTTAAAATGAGATTTGCAATGCTGTACTCCTACTACAAAGGTTGGTACAAAGAATTCTAAAAGATACCCTGGAAAGAGAAAAGAATAAGACTAAAGTTGTTTAAAGATCACCTAGAATGTCATTGTTGTAGTAATTAGAATAAAATTGCTGGTCACTCATCTAAGATGGAATTTATTATTTTTTTCATAAGCATTAATTTTTGCTTATTCAGTTGGGAAAAAATAATCTTTCCTCCTTGATGTATTGATTAGTTTTATAAGCCAATACTTTTGTTGAGACTTGTGTCACAGAGGAGGTGCCTAGAAATGGCATAGGCAGAAGGCATTTGCAGTAAAATAGAAGTGTTTCAAGAAAACTGACAGCTTATAGCATGGATTGGTATTGAACATTGATATTCTTGTTTCTTGCTGGAAAATCTCAAGAAAAGCAAGTTATCATGGGGGTTCTGAGTAGCTGAATTTTTACTGATTTTTTTTTTTGGTTGCTTCTGATAGTATATGGAAAACAGATGATTTCTAAGTCAATCCTATGGTGTTTGCTGAAATTTAAGTGGCCACAGTTGGCAGCTCGGACTTCATAGTTGGAACTTAATCTCCCTGAACAGAGCAGAGATGTGTACATGCTGGAATCAGGGGAAGGGGGATGGATAGGGTGGGGATGAATAGCAGACAGCTATAAAAAGCAGAGGCAAGCATTACTTCTGTTCCCTTGGACTAGCATTACTATGTGTGTAATGGTGAAAGGCACTGCTCTAAAGTAAGGAGGGGCTCTTCTAGGAGCTGAGAGCAGTCAGCAGATGAGCTCTTCTTCAGATGAAAGCCCTACATGATTGCTGCCTGGTCACATCTCCTGCAGGTTTTTTTAAATGAGAAGCTAATGACTTGCTCCTGGTGCTGTGAAAACTGTTTCTGGGATGCCTGTTTCCTTTTTCCTCAGGGATGCTGCTGCCCTGGCTGCAACAGCTGTCTGACAGGTGCTATCAGAGGTCAGGGCCAGTGCTGAACCAAATGTGTCATCTCTGACTTGCCATTTGTCACAAGGTTGACTTGGCTGAGATGTGCTTTGAGTTTCTGTCTAGGGTGCCAAATTACAAGAAAGTTGTGGAGTCTTTATTCCCATGGTTTAGCTTTTCATATGTAGATGGATCTCCAGAGGGCTCTCACTTTGCTTTTATGTTGTCTGAGGTGATGTATTAATGTCCTGACTTGAGGGGCTCTAGTCTGTCATGGCATTTTGGGCTTTTGTGAAGATGGGTCACTGTTTCCTACAGGCGTTAGCTAAAGCTAGTATGTGACTTGAGGTGATTTTAAGAACTCCACAGCTGAAATGTTTGCTGTCCCCTGATATGTAAAGACCCCTTCACACTGAGAAACTCCTGCTGCATTCTGCCACTGCAGATCAGAGTATCTTCAGACTTTCACCTGAAGATCTCACTACAAATGTGTTCTCTGGTGAGGTATGTCAGGATCCTGGAAGTTTGGTCACCCTGGAGAGAAGCACACTGCTCCTGTTTCATAAAACACTAAGCACTGCCAGATAGGTGTTGTAATACCTCTTTGAGTTCCTCCTTCAAGTTGTTTTATCTTTCAGATGCATGCAGCTGGTTGTTGGTAGGATTGTTCTACCTAGTTGCTGGGTAATTTTCTTTACCTGAAGAGAGTCTCTACCTGGGTGTTAAATTTGATAAATTAACTCCAGGACTGGCTCTTATTCACCTGTTGTTTTTATTTGTGCTCTTTTTGCAATGAAATTATCTTAATAGTTAGATTTCCCTCTGCCACCCCCATATGCACACACACATACACACCCCTCCAGCTTCGGTTTTGCTTAGATTGGTGGAGGAGTGGAATGGGTGTTCAGACTCACGTAGGTGGAGATACCAGCCTGTTGTTTGTTAACCATGGCAAAAAATAGCCCCTCACCCCTCCCTGGTTTTGCAGACTTCCTAAAGATTATCAGGTGGGGCTAATTCACAAAGAGCTCCCCTCACACAACAGTTAGGGCTCTGGAGTTTGTAAACATCATCTTGCTTTTGTGGCTGGGCCAAGAGGAGCATAACTGCAGTAATTGCTCTCAAATAGAAAACTTGAACTTGCTCAACTGCTTTCAGCTGCTCATGCTTGCAGGACTCGAACTCCTAACAAAATTGGGCTGTTTGGCCCTGGTTTCCAAAGGGGAAGGCTTTTGTTCAGGACTCACTATGCTCACTCCCTAAATGAAGATGTAGAGGATGGTCATCTTTATGATTTTGCATGGTGGATGGTCTCTGAATTCAGCAGACAAGCTTCTTGTGTGCAAGCGGCTCAAATATTTTTCAAGTTTCAGAAAAAGCCCCCAACCCCCATGTTCCCCCAAATGTGGATGTTGCATTCCTTCAGTAAAGGTCCCTAGTCTGACTTAATAATGTCTGTTTCTAAAAGATAAAACTGCAGACTGTCTTCTGTCTGCCCTTAAACTTGTATTGACTATGAGTCCTAGATCTTCTCAGAATCTTTCTTAGTTTTTTCCTTATTCATTTTCCACCTCGGGGTTATTCATGAGGAAGTTGTACGAACTTGCTGCAGAGTTCCTGGGGAAGGAAATGGAATATGCTTGCCTTGAAGTCAGCTTTTTCCATGGCAAGCAGGCTGCCTGGGGGAGGGGGAGAGGTGCTGAAACAAGAAAAGGGGGGACAAGCCCCCAGAGCTGTGCTTGTCTCACTTAACTCAAAGTTTCTTATGAAAGCAAATAGAGGAATTGACTGTGCTGATCAAGACTTAGTGGACTTGCCTGCAAGAAATATTGCTGATGGTTTGTTCTACAAGTTACAAAAATTAGCCTCCAGTAAGACAAGTGATATGCTATTCAGTGTGTGGACAATTGAAGTGTTTGAGTACAAATGTTGTCTGTGCTTGATTGAGATTTGAAAAGAAACAGTATTTACTGGAGATGAGACCCTGCGTTTACTGTGGGACTAGAACAGGAAGATAAGGTGGGCTTGGGATTTGTTTAGTAGCCACACTTTTTTCTACTTCATAGCTGATTCTTAAAATGTTTTTCCATGTAGAAAATCCAGTCAGTCCTTTTATTCATGTGAAATTAGTAAATATTTTTGTCTGTTAGCATAAAAGTCACAATAGAATGTTATTGATGCAGAAAACTTCAAGTATTGATTTCAGCTCAAACTTCACCTGTGGCTTTTTTCAGACTGTAGGCTGGAGAATCTAAGCTCTATAACCTGACTGAAAGTGCTGTCATCAGATTGATCATCTCTCTTGGGATAAAAATTCTTACATGACTGGTTTTCCAAAAAAACCCTACCTTTTGAATGTTGATTTGCAGATATCAAGGTGATAGCAATAGTTCATGCAAAGACAGTGCCAAACCAATATTACAGGTCTTGTTTCCCCCCTCCCCAGAAAAGAGGTCGCTGGGATAGTATGGGGGAGTGTTTTGTTTAGTGTAAACAGTGGAATAATGCTTTGAAGTTGCTTGTGTCAACACCAATCCTGAGGAAAAAAACACAACTGAGGCAGCATCACCAGGATAAACAGACTTAATTTGTATCTTTCCAAGCTACTTGGCATATCTGTTTAGTTAACTCCTACGAAGTGGCTCTTGCATAAGCTGTGCTCCTCTGCAGAAGTGCACTGATGCTCTTCTGACTCAGAGCCTTTAACATCTTCTGAGTTTTGATTTGATGAGCACAAATGATGATGTTGTGTGTTTAATTATTTCCAAAAATTAAACCTAATCACCAGAGTCAGTAGAATTAAGTCTGTTCCCAGTGCTATATGTTCCATACCCCCATGCCCTCCCCCTCAAATCTTTGCCATGGTCACTTTAACAATATTTTCTAAATATTTTGCTAGTACTGGTTGAAATTAACAACAGAGCTTCACAAGGCTTTTTGTATATGTCAGAGCAGACTGGAATATGCATGTCCTGCTGTTCTATTAGCCTACAGCAAAAGTTATGTGCAAGTTAAAGAAGCAGGTGTGGGGGTTGTGTGCAAGACTCATGATTTTGGGGCATTCTTAGGATACTTGTGTAGTGTTTTTTGTTAGATTTATGCATGAACTTGAGCACACATCAACAGTCTCTGTGGAGGACATGTTCTTAAATAATTTTTAAGTGAGTCTGTTCCTGTTAAAGATACATCAAAAAGCCAAGCCGCTGATGGATGATGTGGGTGGGGAAGATTTGCTGTATGGGTAGTCCTTAGGATCTGGATAAGGGCTTAATTAATGCCAGTTCTGTTGCTGTTTTCTCTAAGCACAATTTAAGAAAGATGTCCGGTGTCCATGTCTCTGCTATAGATGAGTTACTTGCAGCTAGTGTCAGTAGATGTGTTGGTTAGTCTGTGTCAACTTGCTGTAGAAGAGTGCAGATGTGACTAATGTCAGCTGATGGCAGAGCTTTCATAAAATGAGTATTGCCAGTATGAAGCTGAAAATATCCTTTAAAATTTATATCCTTTAGTGTTATCAAACTTGAGTGCTTACTCTGGTTATTAGTTAAGGTTATGCTCAGGCTCAGAGTATGGATGTTTAAATTTCCACTAATAAATCATTTTGGTAGTAAAATATGTTTCTGATAATTGAGCCATAACTGGGAAGCTCTCAGTGCCACATATTATGAATATATTTAGTAACACAGATGCTTTTTTTGTAAGTTTTCAGCTGTCATTTTAAAGTGAAGTGCAAAATTCAAAGACATGTAAGCAGATCAAGTGTAAGACTTGATACATGTGGTAGTGGGCAAGACTGGTTCTTTTTTGAATGAGTGGGTTAAGGACCAGTTTTCTCTTTTGAGTTGTAGTAGTTGTAATGTGATGATCCATTGCACTGCCACAGGGAGGAATTCCTCTTTCAAGTTATTGGTCAGCTGGAGGTGAGGAAAGTTTGACAGGTTGAGTTGGTAACCTTAACTATCTTCTCTAGAGGTAAAATAGCCATAAAAAACCAGTATTATGGTTGCATTCTTGCTGCATCTGTTTGGGGTTTTTAAAGGGTGACTGTATTTCAGCAGAGAGAAGTTTCACAACTGAGACCTGTCCCAGCTGAAACTGACGGTACAGTAAATATGCGTGTGTCTATTAACATCTCTAATCTCCTGCAAGCCTTCCTGAAAGATTACACTCCAAATGCTTGTTCATGTGTGAGCAGCCAGGTGCCAGCCTGGTCACCCATAAAAGTAGGAACAGGGAAGTGAAAGGATTTAAAAGTCTTTGTCGCATAGGTTCTTTCAACTTATTACAGGTGGGCTATGTTTCTTGGTGGTGACCAGTGGGAGGATGGTTGAAGCAAGTGCTGGAGACCAGGCCCGTGGGACCTGGGGCTTGCAAAGCCACGAGGAGGCAGCACGAGCTGTGCGGGCTCCTCCGCATTTTGGAGATGCAGCTCTGCGCCAGAGTCGTAGTTGCTCATAATGTAACTATTAAGTTTTTATAGGATTGTAAACCAGTATTTTCTGCTCCAGAGACTACACCAACTTAGACCATGAGAGTTGCCAACCAGAGCTGTGGGATTTCCTGTTTTAAGCATCTTAAAATGGGTAGAATGCCTCTTTATCCCCATTCACACTGTCCAGCATGATCACGCTGGAAACAGTGCGTTGCATGGAACTCTACCCACAAAAATTCCTCAGCATCCTGAGCATGGATATAGAGCTGCTTTCAAATGGTACAGTGGGAAAGCATCAAACAAGACAAACTGGTCTGTTTCCTAAAGCAGCAAGTCCAGATTAAATTTTTTGCTGCCTTTTGTGGGCAGTCAGATGCAACAGCCAATTTACAGTAGGAAAGACCAGCCTTTAGATAAGTAAATGGACATCTAGAAGCACTTTTAGCACTGGTCTGTACTTCTAATGCAAATCAGTGGAACACAGGAGAAGTAAGGGATATGTTAGAAGGTAAGTAAGAAGTTAAAAGTGGAAGATGTGGATAACTTTGGACCTTGCACTGATTGGCAGAATTCTGCCTAGATTAGTTCATAGTTTTGATACAAAATAGGGAGACATGCTGTTGCCAAAAGACGATGTTGGGGCAGTATTATATAAAACTTGTTTTCTCAAATATTCAACATATGGGTGTTTATTTCAGGTAGCAGTTAGGAAGAGGGGTTGCAGATAGTGTGTTCAGAATACAGTAGAATCCTGTCTGCTTCCCTAAGTGCTGAGACTGGGGAGTGCAGGGAGTAGGAGGGTGAAGCTACTAAAATGCTGTGCTGTTTGTGTTTAAAAATTGTGTGGAGCTGTGCTGTCATACCTCAGAGGTAGAGCCCTTTGCTTTGTCAGCTGATCTGTCAGTTGTCCATTTCTGAGGGCAGTACAAACTCAAGTATGTCTGAGTCCAGTATGGTCATTGCTGAACTCCCTTTTCTCTTTCTTTCTTTAGTCTGATCTAAATAGTTACAACTAAACCTGTTTCTGTTTCAGCGATGTAAAATCCTCTTCCCTGGTATATATGTGGAGCTGAAAACGCAGTAGAAAGACTGATTTTCAAAGGCTGAGTTGTGGTTTGTATGTTAGTGTAACTAGGTAGTAGGAAAAGCACTCAAGTGTGTTCTGAGTAGAATGATCTCTGCTGTAGTCATGGAAGACCTCAAACAGAGAGCTCTTCTCCTTGGGGTGCTGCACTGATCCTGTGCTTGCTGCTGTTCTAAAATGAGGGGTTTCAATGTTATGATCAACCCTGCCTGGTGTGGAGTTGAGGGGTCTAAAAAGCACATAAGGAGCTGTCTCAAAGTAAGAACACACATCTCTTGATGCAACAGTAAAATATCCCTAATAGTCCTGTGAAAGATGGCTGAATTCTTACATAATCCTCTTCCAGAGAGGGTCCTTGCAATTTCTTTGAATGTCCCCATACCCGTGTGAACTCCTGGATCTGTCAACTGTGCACACATTAGGGCTTGGCTCTGCATGAAGAAGTGTACAGGAGGACTTTAGGATAGTGGTGCAATAACTCCCTTGTGTTCCTGATGGTTTTTCCAAGACTTTGAATGTATGTGAGTCTCTCAGTGTTACTTGTGGCACTTGGAAGCTATCAAAGCTGAGTGGTTTGACAGATACCCTTGTTCGACTCAAAGCAGTAAAAAATTACCTGTATGCATAACTTTTTCCTAAAAAAGTTTAGTGTTTGAATATCAGCATCTGTCCTACATATTTGATCATAAACCAAGGAAAATGCCTGAAGCCTTGGTTTAGTGAAGTAAAGCCTTCATATTTTTTCTAAATCATTTAGGAACTGTCTGAAATCATGGGGTTTTTCTTTCCTCGGGGGAAAGTACAGTACCAGGTGTGCTTACTGTAATAATTGTTTCTGCTGTGTCTTTTGTAGATCTGTGTTTTATGCTACCCTTTAATGAGAAAGAAGTCTAAATTTTTGATAGATGCAGGGTGAATTGTGTATTTCTTCTTTAGGTATGTTTTTCTGTAAAACAGATCTGGTGTAGACTTATCTTTTGTGTGCTTTCTAAAGGATGGCTCATTCCTTTTTAGGGGAGGTGGTTCAGTTGTTTAGGTCTTAAATATCCCAGCTGTTTCCCAAGGTTCAGAACCTCGTTTCATTTAAACCTTTTAGGGCTGCTTCTGAAAAGCATTTCTGTGGCTAAGCGAAGCTGAGAGTTAGGTGCAGTGGGAGGAGAGTAATAATAATTCAGTCCTCAATGTGTGTGTGCATGGAATGTTTTTGTTTTGCTGTTAGCATGGCTTGTCCCACAATTTTTAATGCTGTTGTATTTCATGCTTTTGAGAAGATGCCTTCAAGGGCTTTCACATGACAACAGAGAAGTGAAATTTTCAACCACTTTCAGTTGGCTTTCTTGTAGCAGTAATATCTGCTTCTTTCAAATCAATTTGTATGGTTATAACAGTTTTTTATTACTGTCTAATTGGTGTCTTGTTTTTTTTCAGAGGTCGTTCACATTAATATTAGAAGCGTGGGATTGGGATAATGATACAAAAGCTGGTGAGTATTTGTGTAAAGCCTGGAGTTTGTACTTATTCTGTGCTGTATGTCTTCAAATTGGGGAGGGGGAAAGTGTATTCTGCTGCAGTCAGCCATCCTTCCAAATCAGCTCTAGGCAAACCTGTTGTCTGAGTAAAGGGCATATACAAATCCAAACAGTGAGTATCGGGTTAGGAACTGTGAAAAATTATTGCTGCATTGGAAAATGAATGGACAGTTGTAAATAAGGGTGTAATTAACACATGACTCCTGATAATTAGCTCTAAAAATATTTACAAATCATGCTAGGCCCTTTTTTCTAAAAAAAAGAAGATAATCAGTAGAGTTGCACTACAAATTCTTCTCAGTCTGCCTGTGATGACACTATGCAATAATTTCCATGATCATGAGAGCAGTTAAACATTCTTGCTCCCCATAAGCAATGCGTACTTCACGTTTTTGATGGAATTCTTCTGAATCATGTATGATCCTTTCCCTATTTCTCCTCAAGTACTGGAACTTACTTTGCATTTTCAGTCTGTAAATGCTAATACTCAGTGTCAAGGCAGGGTTATTGATTTGAAGTGAAAGTAAGATTATTTTATAAATACTTAAATCATATCAAGATACTGATTGCCATAATGCTGCTAAAGCAGGACTCCAGTTTGAACTGGTAACTGATTTATAGGTTTATAAATATAACTTAAAATAATCAGTGCTTCTGGCTACAAGAAAAAAAATGAACCTCAGACTTGTGTTGTGGCTGTTGATGGGCTGATTCATTTTGGTTGAGATCAATGTTGGGGAAGGTAAGTGTTTGAACATTAAGGTAGTGAAGAGGTTATATATCATCCCAAATCATCATGAAATTCTGTATCAGTGTCAGTTATCAGTGTCATGAGCTTTTATTCTTTTCCTGAACCCTTCTTCTGTTAGAATTAAGCTTATTTTGTCTTGCTTAACAGCTCCCTTAGCCTTTTTCTATTGACCGTGTTTTCTTTACAGCTCTGATATTAATGTTGCTGCAACCCTTGAGTTGAGTTTGTCCACGGCCTTCTTGAATGGCACTTGTTAAAGCTGGATGTGGTATTCAAAATGAGATCTTGTGTGCTGAGCAGAGCAAGCCTGAATCTTGAACAAGTTTAGATACCATACATAGAAACAGATTGGAGGAATTCTCTTGAATGTTTTGTTTAAAATATACTATGTGATGTTAATTAAATGGTTTCCAGCTTGGGAATTATTTATCTAGGGGCAGCTAGTACAGCAAATATTAGAATATTCATGCCCTAGTTACAGAGGGCAAATCAACTCATGAGGTGGTGTAGAAAGAGCTGAACATGAAGAGACATCCTATCCTGCAAATCATCTGTATGCATTCAAGTGCTGGATTTAATTTTTTTATTAGTAGTATTATAACATTCTGGGTTTTTTCTTATAATTTGCAGAATCCTCTTGCAAATCTGTAGCTGTAAACACCAGATTTCTTTCAAATACATTTGCTAAGAGGACAGTCACCTCAGGCTTTTGTTAAGGCTTTGTTATGCTTTTTAGTTTAACAAGCTCTAACAAATCTCTTTACTTGCATTCTTTTTTTTTCCACTGAACTTCAGGCCAACAGGATATAGAGTGTCTTCAGGAGGCCCAGTGTGCCATCTCCTTAAATTAACAGTTTCTATGAGCTGTGGGAGCGTGTATGAGAGTCAGATTACAGTTTAAGTCTATGAGAAACTGCTGATGGAAAGTGAACTTCCCTTTAGTTTAGGCTGCCAGAGAGAGGTACTGCAAAGTTGTATTGCAGCTGAAACCTTGAAGGCTTGTCAGGTGAATTTAGGATGGCTTTCTTGGTCTGTAATTTGGCAGAAGACTAGCTAAGTGCTGGTCTTGGTTAAATGTTTCTGTAGTCTGTTTTCTACCTCTGTGATAGGGGTGTGTTGCTTTGCTGTGCTTCAATTTAGTTTTGCATATACCATTCCTAGGTAGAATTCCTTAATGCTGAAGGTTTTCTTTTTTTTTGAGGGATTTTGGCAATGAGTCCTCCAGTAGGTTTTGCCTTGTGAATCTGTCAAGATGCAAAGTAATCTTGTATTTTTGCAAGCACCACTGAACTGCCAAACAGTCACAGATCAGTAAAAATTCAGATGTTAGAGAAGAGGAAAGGGAATACAGCAGCTCCTCCAGAGAAAAGACAATATCTGGTCCTGGTGGGGTGAAGTGAATGTCTGTGGAAAGCTTAACTGCCTGTCAATCCTGAGCGCTGTGCTGATCTGAGATCAGGTTACATGTGTCTTCTGTTGCTACTGTAAAATAGATTAATCAAAGTAATTGCCAGAGTCTGTTTATAAGCTGATTAATTAGTTCTAGAGTCAGGTTTTGCTTTCCTTTAATGGGGATGAGTAAGGCTGAAAGTTAAATGTAGGATCTGTGTTCCAGCTTGGACTCTCAAGTGGGTATTAAAAACCAAAACAACCCAAAATCCCCCATGCAAAATAAAACAACCTCCCCAACAAAATAAAAACAAAACAATAGCAACAACAGAACCCAAACAAAACAAGCAAGCAAAAAACCTCCCCTAAAACCTAGAAAGAGAGGCTTCCAGTGAACAATTTGAAGGTCTCTAGAACATTTCTATTGTTCCCTCCCTCTATTTCCAAGCGTGTTTCATTCTTCTAGCACTCAGTGAAGGCAGGGGGACACAGAGCTGACCTGGGAGGTACCATCTCAAGAGCAAGTCTGCCATGGTAAATGTTTCCCCTGTACAAATTTGTGAAGGATCTGTCACCCCTGATTCCTGAACTACTCCTTTCTGCTCCTGTGCACAGCAGGGCTGGCTCGTGGGTCAGCTTGTGGCAGTGTAGTGTTACCACTTGTTTGCTTTGGGGGGTTGGAGGAGGGGGACAGGAAACTGGCTGAGGTACAAAGTCACTGCAAACGGCCTGCTTGCTGTCATCTGTCACAGCAGTTCCACTTTCCAGGTAAGTCGCTTGACTTGGCAGCCTTCAGCAGAGGTCTTGGCAATGCCCAGCCCTGCCTTGACAAAGCAAACTGGCATCTTCACCTGTGAAGTAACTTTCCATTTGACTCTGTGTCTACTGCAGGGATGCAAGAGTTGCGTTCTTCCTTCCCATTAATCTGTAGGAGACTAATCTGTCCATAGTGCTTGAAAATGTGCTGAGGATAATGTGCTTCCTGGGATGGGCACCTCCTGCTCCTTTGGATGTGAAGTTCATGTGGTATCACTGTTCCCTTACAAACAACCACCAGCACCACCTTTTGTACAGCCCTGTTGGTTTGTTGGGAATGTCTGACCTCTGCTGAGGGTCATTGTGCTGATGGGGCAGTGTTCTTATTTGTATATTGCACAGTTAAACACTCTTCAGATAAGGTTTTAGCTTCCAAAAAGCAGATGCTCTGGGAACATTATTAAAGAAGTACCTTTTAGCCATCATCTCCTTTTATACAAGCATCTCTACCACTATCTGCTTTTCTGGAGAGGCTTGTAGAGGAAATTGCCTGGGGGCTGTGTGTGTGTATGTAAGTTTGAGTAATGAATGATGCTTTTTTGACCAATAACCAGACAAATTCAGTTACACCTTTACTGAGGGCTGAAAGTAAAAAGTGTGAATCCCTAAGGTGAGCTTCTATGGCACAGTCAGATACAGGGAGCAGCAAACTTGTCTCATCAAAACATTTAGGTGAGAGAGGCTGAATATCTTCAGACACACTTTGGTATTGTGGGGGAGGAAGGAGAAACCTTGACAAACACGTTCCTCCCTGTGTTTACAGATCTCTCTGGAAGATGCACTGTCTACCTAGGATCAGTGTTAAATCTGAAGTTAAACAGAACTCTCATACTTACTGTGGTACTTAAGAATTCAGTATTAGAAATGAAATGGCTTGGGGCTGCTTCCCACATGCCTTTTGTGGCTCAGGGTAAATTATTTGGCTTGTTTATTAAGGCTGTTAAGCCCTAGTTATACTGATACAAACTTGAGAAAAAACCCTTAAGATTGAATTAAGTCCTTTTCAGAAGAGCTTGTGAAGATAAAGTTTGAGTGTTCAAAAAGATAAAAAGAGCACTCTTGGGTTATTTCCCCTGTTCTTGACCCCTGATATCAAGAGGTCTGTTCTGCATAGGTGTATTTGCAGTAGCTGTAATGCTTGTTCCAGTTAACTAGGTCTGATGAATCTCCATTAGCCTGAAGGTGCCTGATAAGATTTTTATTATATAAGCCACTCCTTTAATCTCAGGAGCTGTTCTTCAGTCCTTCTGATGCACTCTGAGGAAACACTTTCACAGCAGTGGCTGCTGCAGCCGTTTGTAAAGAGCCTATGTTGTTTATAGAAGCAATTCAGTAATGTATATTTGCAATTTGATCAATTTTCCTTGACCATCTAGTGATTCAGCATGTTTTCCTTTATAGTTTTTCAGATCAATAGTCACTGGAGGAAAATAAGATTATTGAAGGATGCTGAGATCTGCCCAGGGAAGTGGTGGTGTCACCATCCCTGGAGGTATTTGAAAGACATATAAATGTGGCACTTGGGGACACTTGGGTTTAGTGATGGCCTTGGCAGTGCAGGGTTAATGGTTGGGCTTTGATGACCTTAAAGGTCTTTTCCAAACTAAAAAATGCTGTGATTCTATCTAATCATTAAACTTTCAGTGGTGACTGGTGTGATAAATATCCTGTTGGTCAAAAATAAAATGCAGGCAGCCTTTTCTGTCTTGCACATGCTGCTGGTTAACAGAGGAGCTCATGCTCAGGAAGGAGAATTAAAGAGGAGGGATAAGCTTCAGTGTGTCTTGGCCAGCCATGAAATGTTTTGTGCAGACTAGTCCAAGCAAGCATGACTTACAGCTTTTACATGGCAATACAACTTTTAATAATAAAACAGAGAGATACTATGAGGTCTGAATAACTGGGGTACCTTTCAATGCTTAGTTAAAAGGGGTTCTTTTAAGCTCAGTATTGTTTAATTTCAAGAGGAAACATTTTTATTGAAGCAAGCTTGGAAAAAGATGCCAGGAGAGCAAGATACTTTGGAGAGCCTGATACTTCTGTAACTTGTTCTTTTCTCTTAATATTGGAGGGGCTGACAGTTTTCACTTTAGACCTTTTACAGGCTGAAGGGAAAATGCCACTTTGCTAAGAAATGTTAGGAATCCTCTAAACTGTCAATAACTTTCTGCTTGAGAAACAGTCACTCCTTGGGTTTTGTTTTCTAAACGTATGAGGTTAATGAGTTCTAGAAAGCAGCTAGGTAGGTAAAATGCATTTGCTGAAGGTTTTTCCTTGCTACCAGCTTGCCATGTTCTATATTCTTAATAATTTGAACTTCAGGCTTTATCTCACTCTCATCTCAGCCTCTTGCTGTGTGCAAGATTTTGATTATTCATTTCTTTTAACATGTACTTTACAGAACCTTTAGTTAAAGAATATGGGTGCTGAAGCTCTGAGCTGGCAATATTATAGCTATTTCATAAATGTGTATGAAATTAATATATTCAAGTGAAGCTTCTGTAGCTTTTTCTCATGCTTACATAGTGTTTCTAGTTCCAAAATGCAATTTGCAGTCAGCTAGAAAAGCTGTACAGCCGGGTGGTACCAGATTTGGATGGTGAGCCCATTAAAAAACCCCTGTCATTGGGGTTGCTCACTGTCTGCCATTACCCCACTCTCACTGAGCTTTGCCTATTCTCAATATTTGCTGAAGCAATTGTATAATGTAATTGCACTGGCTATAATTGTCTCACCTACTGGTATTGAAGCTTCTATACAAAGAATTACGTGGATAAAGATACAAAATGGATATTCATGTAGATGAAAATGCTTTGTGTTGGCAGTTTCTGTGATGTTACAGCCCAGAATCCTCTTGTCCCCTGGGATGTGCAATTCTTTGTGCAGGTTTGGCCTCAGTGGGTGGAGCCTGGCAGAAGCAGAGCTGCTGCTTTCCATGGGGACAAGGCAGGATGCTCACAGAGTGTGCTGCAACAGGGATCACAGTTATCAGGAGTTTTACTGGGGGTGAGGATAAGGAAGATACAGGGCTGAGAATGGCCCTTGACAGTCCTGGATTCACTTGTTTGTTTCTTCTCAAAATGTCAAATACTAGCTGTGCAGTGTTATATGGAATAGTTGTTAAAGATTTTTTGCCTTTGTTTTAGAAAGAATGATAAAATGGAAACTAGCTAGTTTAGGTATATAATACAAGCCTATTAGAGCATTCACTATTGCTCAGTAATTTTGCAGCAAATTAAATATATTGTTTTGCGTTATTTTAAAAATTAAACTTGCAGCAGAGAACTTTATCTCAGCTATGAGATTATGCAGATCTTGCAATTTTATAAGAACAAAAAGGAGGCAAGAAGAGCCTCAGATCAAGATAAAGCTGCTGGTTGTCAGCATGTGGGTGTGGTGTGTTTGGCTGCCTTGAAAAATAAGCTATTTCCTATGGATTTTGTTCCAGGGTTTTTTAATATTTCCTTTGGGACACTTTTTTAAATTGGCCTTCCTGTAATGAACTTTGCAAGGCAAAGGAAAATTCAGTTATACAGTAGATCTTTATCATCTTAACATTTTCTTTACTTGGTTTTTCCTTAACCAGTTGAGTACTTCTGATTGGATTCCACATGTCCTTGTATGCTGTCAAACTTAACCCCTTGTTGAATTTGCCTTTCTTTCCAAAAAGGTGAAAACTTAATAGAGCGAGTGGCACATGCTGGCATGATCAACCCAGAAGATCGTTGGAAGACCCTCCAAATTAATGGTCCTGTTGCCCACTTTGAAGTGCAGATAAGGGTGAAATGCGACGAAAATTACTACAGTGCTCTGTGCAACAAGTTCTGTGGCCCTCGAGATGACTTTGTGGGTCACTACACCTGTGATCAAAATGGAAACAAAGCCTGCATGGAAGGTTGGATGGGAGAAGAATGCAAACAAGGTAGTATGTTTCCTTTTTCTTGGATTAGCCTGGTCTATGTAGAGTAGGTGTGAACTGCAGTAGGTATTTCTATGGTGTCAATGCTGCAGCATATTAATTTTAGCACTTAGAGGCTTTGTCCTTTCAATACAAATTTTTAAATAAAATATCTTTTGTGAGAAGTGGAGCACAGGATACGATGTTGCTTTTGGTGTGTGCTGTGAACATACCTAAACAAATTTAGTAGTCAGGGAAACATCCTTTTGCTAATTGACTTTATTCAATGGTGGTGTTCCTTCAGAGCAAAATGATGCATTACATCTGTTAATGTAAGATTTTATTGAAGTGATATTACTTACACAGTAGATTTTAATCCTATAAAAATGCACCCATAACCCTGTTTCTGCAAATGAAACAGTTTTAAGTGTAAAGTGTGTAAAGCTGAAAGCTTTTTGGTAGCTCTTAATGGGAACAGAAGTTGAAGTGTATTTCTCTTTTAATGTACCACTCAGTCAAATCTCTCTGCATTTTGCCTTCAGTAAGTAATTAGTGCTAAAATTATGACATACTCTTCTTTCTGCTGAGGGCTTTTTGGTTGTTTTCTGTTCCTTTTCATAAAAAGCTTTTTAATGATGGGGGAACCATTTCTAGGGCTTACTCAAGCTCATGTATCACTTCAAGTTTGGTATTTCCAGCATAATTGCAGTCTTATACCAGGTTTTAACAACAACTGTATTTTATAAAAGTTCCAGTGCTGACACTCTTGCTGCAAAGCTTTTTCCCTGTAATGGTGCTGTGTTCTGTGAAATAACTGTCTGGGAGGAACAACCATTGGAACATGGCAGAAGGCAATCTGCTTTGCACACACAACAGACAGGCTAAATGACAGGAGCCCTCCCTGAAGAGCTCCAGGCTGCTGCTGTACTAATGGATACCTGGCTGCCCAGACTGATGCCCAAATCTTTTTGTGTCTACAGCTGTGTGTAAACAAGGATGTAATTTGCTCCATGGGGGCTGCACTGTACCTGGGGAATGCAAGTAAGTCTTCATGCTTGAGTATCTTTTTTTATTTTTTTTGAGAGCTCTGATCTCTCAAGTGTCCTCATGTATACTGCTACTTTTAAAAAGTCTACTCTAAAATGGAGAAATTCTGTACAAGAACATGGATGGAAATGGATTTGAAGTAGATGTCATGTGTGTAAGAAATGCATATAGTCTAAACTGTTTTGTGATGCTCTTCTAATTTTTGCCTATATAGGACTAAACAGATTTGCTTCATGTGGTTCAAAACTGTGCCTTTATCAAATTGGAAAAAGCTATATTTTTATTACTATTATTTTCAAAATATTTAGGAGTTTTAATCTCTATATATTTGTTTCTCTTAAATGAAAAGGGCAGCTTGCTCTTTGGACAGTTAGATGAGGAGATGCTCACAGTTCTAGAGCACTCAGTATACATTTTGATCACCAAAATATAGTAAATTTTTGCTGTTCCAAGAAAAGAAAGGGATTTTGTAGTAATAGAGATACAGCAACCCCAGCCTAAACTTTCTAACCCAGGTAAATTTTTTTTGGTCCCTAAATATGAGAGAACAGAGTGAAATGTTCCCTTAGCTTTGTGATGCAGCTTAAGTAGACTGTGATAGCAAGGGCCAGTTGATTGTTTTCCTGTAAGGGTTCAGGCATTCAATGTAGTAGGTCAAGGGGAAATGGGTGTTATTTTTACACTGGCTGTTGAAGAAATGGGACAGGTCTACTTGCAAGTTTGGGATCCTGTGTAAGTTGTTGAGTTTATTTGTGGTATGCACTGTGTGAGGGTGGATTCACACAGTGGTTCCTTATTGAGCTGTGTTGAACCGGCTTGATTGGAATCTGAGAGCAAAACTGAGCTGTGGCTGCCAGAACCCCCGAGAGCTGGCAAATACCACTTTGTGGCAAGCTGTGACAGTTTAAGGCAATTTGGCTTTATCCTTCTGACTACTGCATTCTCCACAGAAGTGGCAGAAATGGGTTGCAGATAGTCCAGCTTATCTGGGCTCAGAGTTGAGCTGGGGTTGAGGTGCCAGTTCATGAGCTGGGGTAGGTGACATGCAGACAAGTGCCATCCTGCTGCAGAGCCTCATGTTTTTAACACTGGGGGATGGCAGATAACAAAGCAAACCTTAAATCTTTGCAGCGCAGAGTGGTTTCTTACTGCCCTGAAACTTCTATCAGGTGCTGCTGACTTCCTGGAGGGTTTGTTGCATTGTAGCACCTGGTCTGACCGAAAACTGTAAATTTGAAGTGCAGCACTTCAGTTTTTATGTGGTTTTACTTCTTAACTATAAAAACCTCCTTTAAAAGATTCTTTTTTTTCAAGGAAGGTGTTTAAATGATGACTTCCTTTTTGTTTAAGAAAGAATATATATAAAGTTAATTGTGACTTTTCCATCTCACTAAATTTCTTCCTTGTGATTTCAAGTATTGGGTGTTCCTACTGCTGTTGAGCATTTTTTGTTATAAGTAGAGGTTGTGGTTGAGAGCTGGGCCAATATAATTTCTGCCTGAAGCAGAAACACTCCTTCCCTTGAGCCTTCCAAGAATGCATTTATTCCCCTTGAGATCCTATTTTAATTAATTTTGATTCATGTAAGGATTTCTGGTGTCCTGTAGGCGTCAAAGTAGCATCCTAGGAGCCTGTGAATGCTTGCTTTTCAAATGCAAGTAGTCTATGACTAAATTTGTAAAAGAAACAAATTTAAGCAAATACAAAGCAAAACAGATTTAAGCAAAGTACAACCTTTGGTTGAGGGTTTTTTTTTGAATAGGGGTGGGTGGGTGAGGGGTTGGTGCAGTTTCCTTTTCAACTTCCATTTCTCTGTGACACCAGGTGTATCTAAGAAGGTAGAAGCTGGAGAGGAGCTGGGAGGTTTCAAGAAGGGAATAGAAAACCTTTCAAGCTGAGAGGCTGGGTGCTGTTACCTTTACCAAGGTGGCTGTCAATAGGTGATCTCACATGGCAAAGCCTTTCCTTGCAGCTTGGAGCTGATGTAAAGAAGTGTCTGGGGCTGTAAATCCATGTGTGCCCTTTCAACCTGCCCCGCTAAACTAAGCACACAAAAATAACCCTGAGTCTACTGAAGGACTCTGTCCAGGTATCTCACTATTGTGATGGGTGGAGTCTCTCACCTGAAAGGAAGTGCTGAGGGAAGGAATAATGGATTGTGTGCACTTCAGCTTGTTTCTTGATGCCTGTCTGCCCAAGTCAGATCTGTGATCAGCAAGCTGAAGGAGCACAGTGGCTTTTCTGTGTGGCCACTCCTTGTAGTATTGCAGAAAGTTCTTAGCTGTCTTTAATGGTGATTTGGTAGCTTGAATGTGTTCACACACAGCTTTAAATTGTGTCTTTATATTGTGTTCTGTCACAGTTATTAGACTATGTAGGAAATGTTGCTTTTAACCAAAATGGATAATACTTTCTGTAGAAAAATGATGCTGGCCTAAAAATAAACAAGGCTTACAGACATGACCTTTATCTTAAGCAGTACAAAGGAAGCTGTTATTTAAAAGAAACTGCTATGTTTGGTGCTATTGAATTTTAATCTAGATTCCTTCATCCTGGTTTCTGGACAGCTGCCACTGTAATTTAACAGGTGAAAACAATGTCCTTTTTTAATTCAGAAAGAAAATGAAAATGTGAGAAAAAATATGGGTGTGAGGTAGTTGGGAACCAGCTGGTGCCAAAAGCTACTTAATTGCCAAAACTTGCAGTGCTCTTAGTAACTAGAAAAGCTGGAAAATGGTTTCCATCTTCAACTTGCATGAATATGGAGGTAACTTAGGCAGAGGCTCCATGGCTTCAACCAAAGTCTCAAGATCTGTCCTCCATTTTTCATGTTCTTGGATTAAAAATTACACTAAAATCAGAAGTAGCTAAAAGACCTCAGACTGTTAATAAAGGCTGTCACTGGTTCTTTATGTGCGTCATCTGTTGGTCAAGTTCGTGCACCCATTTGCTTTGAGAAAGTTATGTTGTTGAGATGTTTTACCATTTTTCTGCTGAGTGTTCATCAAAATGGAAAATAAGTAGGGAGGACCAGATGCCTCAAAATGACCTGATGTAGGAAATTATATTTGTGGTGTGGCTGAGTCTAGGTGATGTATTTTTGTCATTGTGAAGGCAATTTAAAAAAAAAATTTCCTGGATAAAAATAAAAAGTACATCCTTGAGGAAAGCAGAAGCAACTTAGCTGAGTCTTGCAAGGATGGAAAGATGCCACTATCCTAAAGAGAAAACAAACCAGTCTTTATCCACAGTGCATAAAGAAAGACAAACTTTAATCTGTAGTGGCAGGCTAAATGGTCTTTTTTTTTACTTCATCAGGCCAAAGTAGGAGAGATTATCAAAGACACAACATTGCAGAGCCTTGATGCTGGTACTTTTTGTATGTTTTTACATAATTTAAAGTACTTTGTTAAGTCCCATTAAGCTGTCTAGAGGAGAATGAAGTTTGATCTAATGGCTCGTATCTGGCTTGAGTTCGATGACCTCATGAAATTAACAAAGTTGAATATAGAGAAACCACCAGTGACAGTCTCTTTCCTTGATTGAAACTGCTGACCGGGGTATGTTTGGTACCACTCATAAACTGCCACCAGGCTTAACAGCTCAGTCTTTCACTTCCTTGTTATCCAGAGTGGTATGGCTTTGGTTGAGGTCCAGATATGCCTCATATCTGGCTTACATTGTCATAGCCCTGCCAGGATGATGGTATTTTCAGAAGTCTTTCTGCTTTTCCCATTGCTTTTCAATGTTTGTTTTGCATCTAAAGCAAAAACCAAAGGAGTTGAATCCCTAACAGTGCTCAGCTTGCGTTCTGGAGCCATGGTAGGAGATAGGTTTTGTCCTGGGAAATGTCAGTCCTGCTTTCCACAACTGAAACAAAAATTTCTTTGGAATGTGCAGACTAACTGAAATGGGATAGAAATGGGACCATTAATAGTACTCTGATGTGAATTTTGTGCAAGGTAGACAAAGCAAGTGTACTTCCTTTAAAAGATCTTTTAAAAGAAGTTAAGGTTTGTGTGCTTTGAACTGACTTGTTCTAGAACTATATATGACAGTTTTAATTTTACAGTTTTGGTGATTTTATGTTTTGGGGTTTTTTTGTTTTGTTTAAATATGTACCATATCTTTGCCCATGAAAAAAGTTCTCAAGCTTTCTGTCCAGTGCCTTTTGTAGTCCTTGTATTCCCCTTCAGCAGTCCTGCAGTGCCTGCAAGGGCTGTGGGCATCTCCCAAGTGCTTTTGCTCCCTTCATCTTTCACTTTACAGGCCAGATCCTGCTCAGCTGCTATCCAGTACTTTCTTTAGAGAAGCAGACAAGCTGGAGCTGCAAAATAAGCAATAACTACCTGGAGTACTGCTGGTATAAAAAGTGTTCTAGAGAGTCGTTATTAAATCTTAGACTTCTGAGAGGCTGTCTAATATCACTGATGTCTCACTTGTGGTTTTGTGATAGTTGGGTGGGTAACATATTTAACATCAGCACCGGGGAACTCTGTCTAAACTTTTTTTTTATAAAAACCCAGCATCTGGATTATTGGAAACTCATTCATGGGTATAAGGTGATCTGGTGAGGCTTTTCAAAACAGATTGTTATTAAAAAACTGTGGAGGAGTAGCAAAAAGTCATAGAGAACTGAAGAAAAAAAAGGAAATTAAATTCTTGCTTCTAAAAACTAGGAGAAAGTAAGATGTTGGGATCTTCCACAGATGTTCCAGAATGGAATTATGAGAACTGCTCTGAACAGTAAACTAGAAAAAACTTTGGCAGTGTGTTTAGCTGGTTTGGCATTTGACCAGTTCAATTCCAGCAACACTGGGCTGCCCATGGTCCCTAAGAAGTGTGAGACTGCTGTTTGGCCCTCCAGGAATGCACTTGGTACCAGACTATCTCCTCTTTGATGTAAGAGATCCTGTCACAGCTTCAGGTCTCAAAGCTCTTGTAAAATTCTTACTATTGCTCTCTCTTTCATCATGTTGAGTTCTCTTGCCTGTTGTTATAACCAGTGTGCTTTTATTATTTTTTGTGTCCTAGTGGTGAGCCCTTAGGGAATGTTGTCAAGTGTTTCACAAGACACCTTAAGTTAGACAAAAAATCTCATGTTTTGCTTCTTTATTGGTCAGGGAACTGAGGCATGAGTGGGTTGGAGGGTGTAGAACATATCCTAAAGGTGGATCTGCATCCAGGAGATGTGTGCAGGAAGTAAAAACATATAGTGCTTGAACTTGTGTCTACAGCAGTGTGGGGAGTGCAGCTGAACTAGAACAGCAGATCAAAGCAGCACTGAGAACTTAATATCGTACTCCAAACACTTCAGGACTTCAAATTTTAGACTCTCTAGTCTGTTCTTGTGGCCTGTTTGCAGCTGGAACACATTGGGTGTGCTCCTGGCATACATTTGTCTGATGTTACCTTAGTTTAACCCAAGAGGAATCAAATTTCTTTGTTCCAAAACAGCTCTGTGATGTGAACTAACACACCATCAACGGGAATGATCAGGCAGTTCATGTTAAAAACATGTTCCTGGTGTGAACTAATGCAAATACAGGCACACCCTTAGAGCCACTTATGTAAGTTAACTGAGCAATCTTTTCTAAAAACTTTTGAATCATCCCCTCTTTTAACTTGTTCTCAAAACTCTACATAGTAGTGGAGTGAGACTGTTAGCTTTCAATAACTTCCTTTATTAGAGGAGAAAAAAGTTTGTAAGAGTGCTGAGGGTGAGAGGAAAAGATAACAAGCTATCAGGTAATTAAATTATTTGAGCTCATTAATGAGTATGTTTTCCTTTGCTATTCATAAAATTATCTTGCCTATTTCAAATGTAGGAAAGTGGGCAAAATGTTTCTGTGACAAGTATTAGTGATTGAGTACTGTGCTGTATATTAGCACTGAATGCAGATGCTCAGAATTGTAGGGTCTAACACTTAGACGATATTGCCGCCTGCTGTGCAACAAGTAATCTCCTAAAAGTTTAAACAGACTTTCTTATGGTTATTTTAAGTAAATAACTAATATAAAGCTATTGTTCTGGCCTATGCAACACCATCCTGTTCACGTCACTAGAAAATTTAGTGGTTTTCTATTTAAAAGGGTTATTTCTCCCCCACCCCCCTGAATGATGCATTTTGCTTCTGCTCTTAATGTCACTGTTTTGCTTTGTTTTCCTGTATTGAGTGTTTTGGCCCCAGGTTCCACTCAAAACATGATTGGGAGAGGCTCCTTCCAGAAAGTCTGCTCATGAAAAGGTGTATGAGTACCTCACAGTGATGTTCTCTTCACTTTGTATGATGTGTATCAGTAAGGTGTAACCTGTGATATTTAAAGGTTTAAACCACATTGCCTACATCCTGCCTAAGATTTTTTAAAAATTTAGTTTTAGGCCTCATATTCTTGCATTGACTTCAGGAATAGACTTCAGTTTGGTAGTTTAGGTATATTTATGCATGAAGTGCTGACAAAGCTCTGTAAGTAGGTGTAGAATTTACTTAGGTATCCTCTCATTCTCATGAACAGAGCTTTTTTTTAAGGTTAACCAGCATAGATTAGTGATTGGCTGAAATGTGCAACATGAAGTTTCTTGGCTGAACTTTCTGCACAGAAGGATCAGGACTCTCAATAACCAAAAGTGATTGAACCAGGAGAATAAACCATGTGTGAAGATGATACAAAAGAGCCGAGTTTAAGCTGACCATCGAGGGCACCCTGACTTTCTGCTCTGTTGGCAGAGGCATCCTCCTTTTGGGTAAGGAGGAGTTCATCATTCAAGGGACCATGGTTCACAAACCATCAGGATCTGAGTACATCTCTTCACCTTTCCACATCACTTCCATAATTCCCGTTGTAGGATTTAGCATAAACTTATGGAATTTGGACAACATTTCCAGGGGCATCTAGTCCCCTCTTTGCCCAAGGAGGTCCACTTAGACTCATCTAGTTTGCTCCATCTAATTTGGAAATGTTGAGTTTCAACCCAGCTCTTACTAAACAATTACAGCAAACTTCCTCAGAGGAAAGCCAAGGTCACTGTCAGCTTTTTTCTTAATTATATCTCTTTCAGAAGAACATAAGGAAAGCATATTTCTGTAGAAAAATCTTTTATTAGACTTGATAAGTTTAGTTTCTGAATGACCTTAGGAAAAATAAAAACCCCAAATGTTCTTTGCCTTTCATGCCTTTTTTTCCCCCCACATTCCCCTGCCTCTGAGTACACATGTACCTTTGAACTGTGTATAGTGATGAGTGCTTTTGTGGGATTCCCTGATGTTAAATTTACTACTTTAAACCCACTGAGATTTACTGTAGAAAGTCCTTTATCCTGGAATTTAGCTATTTGAAGCCCCACTGAGCTGAATTATTGTGGCTTTTTTTGCTTGTCAGTGACAGCAGTGTTTTTTCCGCACAGTTGCAGTTTTTCTAATCTGACAGTTGAAGGGTTGTTGGTTTTTGCTAATCTTAACTCCTGCCACCTTTAGCCTTTTGTTTGAATTCCCATTTTTCTATTGCCACCAGACTCTCATCTAAGGAAAGTGGAAGCTGTGAAGTGTGCCTATAGAACCAGATCTATTCTTCAAGTTGTTGGTTTCAGGATGACCAACAATTGTTCTTCTTTCCCTATTACACTCTGAGTTAATTGTGACCCAAAGGGATGCTTTAGTCTGGGAGCAGATGCCTGTGCTTCAGCCTTCCATCAGGAAGTTACTAAACTGTAACAGTCTATTTATGGTAGCTTCTTTGTACTGCTAATAACTCAGCAAGGGCTAAGATTAAGCCAGGTCTGATTTTGTTTTGCATGTGCTGGATTGTGAAGACAAGTTTGAGCTGATGAAGTCAGCAGAGGGGAAGGACAAAGGAAGTAGAATCTTGATTCCAATAAGAATTTTCTTTGTCTGTTGAACAATGAGAATCCTTACAGATTCTCTATATTTGGCTTTATTTTGTCAGATGTGAAAAATTTAGAATTGCAGTTTAGTTGGTTTTTGACTGGGGTGGGAGGGAAGGGAAGGAGTAACTTTAGCCCACTATTAGCTGCACTGGCAGTTTCCTTTTGGCTTTTGCACAAGTGGTTGGTACTTGAAAAGGAACTCTGGTTTGGGTTTTTTCCCCTAAATGATGTTGAATTTGCGTTTGTACCATTTGGGCTTCTCATAATGTATCATGAATCATTCTCATCTTTGTTTTTTGTCTTGATATTTTTGTCATAAACAACACACCAATACCCATAAATGACATACAACATAGCCATTTCTGGGTTGGTTTACCTTTATTGATCCCAATTTGCTCTCGGGGTGGGCTGAGATCCATGTAAGCATTATCTGTTCAGAAGGAAGTGGAATTAGCGCTGCTCTAGCACCTGTTAATGTAGGATGCGACCAGACTTCCTGTTCAAGAGGAAATCCTAATTTACTCTTCCTTGTAAACTGAAGGCTGATCAGCTTACCACATAGTAACCTTTTGACTTGTAAACATTGTGTTCCTTTGGACTGCTTTTAGCCTCTAGAAATTACCTCCCTCAGGCTTGATGGTAACTTTAACAGTAAACTTTGACTGTGTTGAATATAGTGAAAAAGCAGCAACCTTCTTTCTGCTGAAGTAATTTTAATGTCATCAAGCATAGCTACTAACTCAAGTGGGTGCTTAAGATGCCTTCAAGTTCTAGAAGGTGGCTGTATTTTTCTTTGCACCCTTAAGCACCTCTGCAGAGTTAAACAATGAAACTTGTTACCCATTGGCTATGGAGAATAAATTGAGTTACTCTGATTATTTGCGTTGTGATGCAGACTTTCAGCTCTTGAAAATGCTTGTTGTATGTGGGTGGGGAGTTGGCTCTGGCTGGGATAGTCATGGTGAATCACTGGCAGTAGTGCCAGGTTTGGCATGGATGAAGATTTGGGTTGGGGCCAGTCAAGTGAGTTGCAATGCTTTTTTTATTGTTTATTACCATCCTCTGAAAAGATTTTTTTCTGTCCTTGAGGAGGAAGGAAGAGATCAAATTTAGCAGGAGCAGAATTTGTTTCCTCTTGCTGCTGCTGCAGCCAAAGAAAGAGGCTTCTAAAATACGAGTGTTCTCCAGGCTTCTTGCAGCTCTGCTCAGAGGAGCGGTTGAGCCCTCTGGGCTGGGTCCTCAGCTGAGGCTCTCCTTGGAGATCTGCAGCTGGGAGGGAGATTGGCAGGGCAGGAGCAGGTACTGGGACTGGAGCTCAAAGTAGTTCTAGAAGTTCATATGAGAAGAATGGTCTTGCAGAGATCTGCATCTAGATTCCTTTCTGCCAATGTAAATAGTAAGGATTTAAATACTGAGCTGCCAGCACAGTTTGTTCTGTTCTTCTGGGGATTGATCCAGCTTACTGAAACAGTGGAAGGGGATTGATTCATAAGGAACCAAGACTCCTTGCTTATACTTCTCTTCCTTGTCTTCTCACTGCCCCCTTCAAAGACTTTATTTTCTGCTCTTTTATACTAATCAAATCAAGTGGATAATAGAATGGTAGTGTCAAATCTAAAACATGTAATTTCACTTTTAATGGGTTTTTTTCCTCTAAGCAATAGGGCTGAACTGTTGTGCATGTGCCCAACTCTCATTCAGTGGGATTTTATGCATATCTTTATTGCTAGTATGTCTCCTGAATTCTATTTAAAAAATACATTCTTAATAGACAGAAATTTTCTTTTGATGGCCCAAAGGAACAAGCTTACTATTTCTTGGTACTTAAAATATGTATGAAATATAAATATGTGTTAAAAAAATCATTAGCCTATCTCCTTCCCCCTTCCCTTATAAGTTCAGATTTTAATACTTTCCTGTAGCATAAACAGTTGCTTCTTTTAGCAGAGTTCTGTTACAGATTAACATAAAGATATGGGTCTTAGAAAAAATCTTAGGGGAAAAATTCAACTCTAAACCAAATGAATTATTAATGGATTTTGTTTCTGTTGTCACTCCTCCTTTCTCCAAAGAGTATTTTTTCCATACTGCCAGTGGAGAACACTGAGCATATAACAGAATAAATCTGTGAAAAAAGGTTTTCTCGAGAAACCAGGCCTTGAGAAAATTGTCAAGACTGCTGTCTTTCTGGCTGCCCTGGCCTTTTAAGGCTGTAGCACTCTAGAGCATATTGGCTATTATCTTGAAATCTCTCTTCACAGAAAAGCACCATAGTGCTCGATGCAGTAAGCCAGCAATCTCATTGAAAATCAATTTCAGCTTTCTTGTATCCATCACAAGCTTTGTCCCAGTGTGAGATGATTATGTGAAGATGGGACTTCTTGTGAAAGAACAAGTAATTCATGTCCAGTTCTCATAATGTGTAGCGCTTGGTGGTGTTTGTTGCCATGGTGTGTAACACATTTGAGCAGGATGAGCTCCTGTAAGGATGTTCGACAGGACTAGTTATGTCCCTTCTAAACAGGTTAAAGTTTTGTTATCTGTTGCACACTGACCAGTTGACCTTGTTCTTGAGAACGGTAAGTGTAGTGTTGTAAATACATGTAATGCTGATAATGAAGCATCATGTTGCTAACTTTTAACATGTGAACTTACATCATAGGTGTCATTATGGTTGGCAAGGACAGTTCTGTGATGAGTGTGTCCGCTACCCAGGCTGTGCTCATGGGAGCTGTAATGAACCATGGCAGTGTAATTGTGAAACCAACTGGGGTGGCCTGCTCTGTAACAAAGGTACTTAACATTAATGTACAGGAAAAATAAGTTGCATGATTAACTGATAACTCATTAACCCTTTTCTTTTCTGCTAGTGTGCAACTACCGGAGTGTTTTTGTGCTTTAATTCTTGTGTGGCAGATGGTGCCCAGGCATCAGAAGTATAGGAAGTTCAAGACAAAAGGCTTGGAATTGTCCTGACTCTTCTAACTCCTGCAGTTGTCTCTTGTTCATTCTTCCCTGTTCTGTGGATAGTTACCCAATCACAGGCTTAGCCACTGGAGGATGGGGATGATGTGGGTGAAGGATGTTTGAGCCAGAAAGGCATCTGTGTGTCTGACTAGGGATTGAAATGGTGGGACCTGTGTTCCCTGCTGACTGAGCCTTTTCTCTGTGCAGATCTGAATTACTGTGGGAGTCACCACCCGTGCCTGAACGGTGGGACCTGCATGAACACGGAGCCGGACGAGTATCGCTGCGCCTGCCCCGACGGCTACTCGGGAAAGAACTGCGAAATTGGTACTTGGGATGGTCCTTGGCCTGTCCTTGGAGATCTGCAACTGCCTTAGGCACTTCTGCATTTCCCTGGGGATGTTCTCCATCTCTCCTTTCTGGTGCCTGAGCCTGGCAGTTCAAAAAATCACCAAAGACAGCAGAAATGCTGCACTAGCTTCCCTTTAGATAAGACTGGGACTATTTCTTCCCTTTGACTTCTCTTCCTTAATCTAAATAGGCAGTTGGGCTGTAGCCTCATGAGAGGTTATGTGTGTGGCTTTCCCTGTTACCATACTTCCTGCTACCCATTTTCTCACTTTCTGGCTTGCTGGCAGGCATGCATCTTTTCCAAGCTGGGGACTAAGAAAGGTGGAAGTGATGGACAGTGGAGTTTCTACTCTGATGTGGAGCTTTGGCCCAATTTTTGACTGAATGTGTTGACTATCTTTTTTAATCAACTGGAACATAATCTTTTAATATAGGACTTCTAATATATTTGGATTAATAATGAAATGTTAACTACTATGAAAATGTGCTCAAACACTCTTACAGAGTCACCTTGAGCAGTCTGAACAAAACATGTCTTCCTTGTGCCTACTGGCAAAATGGAGGAGAGCATTTGAACCACATTAGTGATGGCTTTGACTTTAGTCTAACAGATCTGTGTCTTGGAAAACTGCTTCCTATCTCAACCACGGTACAAAGATAGCATGTTGCTTTTTTCTATGTGCATATGTGTCACACAAAGACCAAAATGTTCATGTTCTGGGGATGGTTTTGCTCTCCAGAGACTTTTCTTGATTATTCTCACTTTGGAGGTAAATGGGCAGTGTCCAGTTTCTAGTTCTTTCAAATTTTGCTTCATACAGTGGTTGGTTGGGTGTTCTGTTTCTTTGTCATGATGCGTTGTTAAATCTTTTTTTGGAATGTGATATTCACAGCTTCTCACTATGAATTTTGCTGTTCCTTGATAGTTAAAGTTTTAGGTGGAAAGAACCATTTTCTTTTCCCACTTCACTTGGCCTTAAATTCACTTAACTCTTATCAGCAGAAGGTTTTCAGACTTAATCGAGATGTAGATCTTTGAACTTCATAAAGCTCAATGTGGTATTAAAGATACCATCAAAACTTGAGTTTTGCTTCAGCTGGTAGAACATGATGTAAAATTTAGCCTAAAATGGATGAAATCTTGCCATAGCTTGCCCTGAAAGGGAGTAGCTTAACTTTTCAGGTGAGGAGGCAGTGAAAAAGGGAGCCATATACTTGCTGAGATGTACTGTGATTTTTAACAGTAGGGTTGGTGTGTGAGCTGCTTTAGGTACTGGTACTAAAAAGCTTCCTTGGCTTCTGAGAGGGGAAGTTACCAAAAGTTACCAAAAAGAAGTTAAAAAGCTTATCCCTCCTCCTCAATCTAATGGTTGTTTTGTGCAGCCTCTGCCACTGTTACTGCCCTACATGGAGTGACAAGGAGCATCACTACCTGTAAGCACCTCTGTTCCCTGCTGTTTCCAGCGATCAATGCTAGGATGAAGCTAAACAGGCCTTTGATTCTCAAGCTACTACAACTGTTCAGATCTCTGCATACAGCATATCTGTATATCAGTTTTGTCTCACTGAATTGAAAAGAAGTGCTGGAGGTGGAAGTGCATGGCTGGAAGCAGAGTGTTAATGGGCATCTTAGTGGGATATTGAAATTTAGTGAGCTGTCTATACTTAGGCTTTCTAGGCATTAGGTGGGAAGGATGATACATCTTCAGTGAAATCCTGCTTCATTCTCCTGGGAATCTTAACTGTCTGCAGGTGGGAGAGGAAGGCTTCAGTACTGGTATCTCTCCACTGCAATTTCTCTTGGTTACTTTTAGCCAATGCAACTTTTAACTGCAAGTTCTCCTTAATTGGTACTGGAAGAGTATTTAGCAAGAATTTTTCTTTCTCTCTCTGCAGCTGAGCATGCTTGTGTATCTAATCCCTGTGCTAATGGTGGAATTTGTCACGAAATTTCATCAGGCTTCAAGTGTCACTGCCCATCAGGGTGGAGTGGACCAACATGTGCTATTGGTGGGTATGGTTTTGCTGGTGACTGACCTGTTGGGTTGGCAGGTTTGGGTTTGATGCAGCTTACTTGCTGATATCACACTCTGTGGATTTGCAATTTGGTGGTAGTCTTTTACTTTCCCTGTCTTTTAACAGCTGAGCATTTGCAGAGTGAAAAGAGGAGGGTTCTGTGCAGCCCACAGTATTGACTTGATGCGTATGAGATCTGTTATCAAAAAGTGATCAAAAGAATAGCTGGACCATATCCAAAGAAATGCCCTGTTGCCAAGGCTTGTTTGACAATTCCTGACTCCTTAGCCATTCTGAAGCAAAATACAGGATGGTTTCATTTCGAGAAATATAAATGTGAAGGTCAAAGGTTTTCCCGTTCTTTAATAGTAGGAAAGTAGATTTGCACACTTAAATGCTTAAGTGTCTGGTTCAGAGGACAGAAGTGGATGAAGTGTATTGTGGGACTATAATTGGTTTGCATGTTGCCTGTGATTTGGAACACAGGTGGCTTACCTATTTCCAAGCAGCAACTGTCCTTAAAAAAAAAGCCAAAAACCAAACCACCAAACCCTGAAAATTACCAACCACAAAACCAAAACTGGGTAAATCTGTATCATGAATCTGAGGACATTACTTTCAATGAACATGCAAATTACAGGTAGGTTATCTGATTCTTGTTTGCTGTTAGCTGATCGTTAGCTGATCTTTTCTACTGTGTCAAAGGTGTGAGAAAAGCCTAAGTAAAAATTAGGTTAGAAATGTTAGTCTGTGCCTAGGCTTGTTTGTTTGTACATTCTCCCCCTTCATCTCAAAGTAACTTTGAAGCAGAACCTGTTAAGCCAAGCTTTAGGCTGTGTAATGGAAGTCCCCTTTTGCCTTTGCAGATATTGACGAATGTGCATCGAACCCCTGTGCTCAAGGAGGGACCTGCATTGATGGTGTCAATGCATTCGAGTGTATTTGTCCACAACAGTGGATTGGAGCAACTTGCCAGCTTGGTAAGTAATTCTAAAGCTTTGGAGACCACTGGAGATCACTCCTAACCAGTGAATAACTCGTGTGTTTCTGGCATGGTGTTGATTAAAGAAAATGTGGAATATGTGTGTTATTGGTATCTTAACTACTTTTTAGGAGATCTCAAAGCCAGAAGTTTCAAGTGGATCTGTAACTAAGTCCCAACTTAAGCTTATCTATAATAGCTCTTTTAGAATGCCCCATAACTTTTCTGTTGCAAAATGCAGCATTGGTGATGGTAGCTCCTTCTCCATGGTGGCAGAACAGTGACTAAGCTTGTGGAGGCCAGGGAGGGATTTGCCCTGACTAACAAATTGCCTTTTTGAGTTTTGGCCAAGGGAAGAGTGAGATTACATGCATGTGCTACTATAGGCAAGTGTGCATTAAAATCCTGTAGTATATAAATGGTTTTAGTGCCCTACCAAAGTTTAGTAAGAGCTTCTGAAGCTTGGATTGCATGGATACTTTGCTTGGTGCTGTGGTAATCTGTTTCTGGGTTTGTTCTTTATTATTCTATTCTTTATTTTCTCTTCTTTCACAGATGCTAATGAATGTGAGGGGAAACCCTGTGTTAATGCTTACTCTTGCAAAAATCTCATTGGTGGATATTACTGTGACTGCATTCCAGGATGGACAGGAGTAAATTGTCATATCAGTTAGTATTTCTTTAGTATGTATGTTGACAGTAGGATATTTGTCCTTTAAAAAAAATCATGATGAGTGATAGTATACATACTTTTATGAGAAAAAAATACCTGTTGTCAGGATTTTTCTAACTTCTAGCAATGTAAACTGAAAATACTGTTTGAGAATTTATTTTGAAAGGGTATTGGTATTAAAGTGAGCCTAGATATACACTTAAATAATGGCTAAATCTCTTGACTCTTACGTTGTTTCTGAATGATATATACTGATTCAGTTTAAAATCCTTTTCAGTAAAAATGTTAGATATTAAGTTAACTGATGTTGCTATCTCATTTTTAGTACACTGTAGTAGAAGTATATAATGTAGTTTTCTATTGGATATATTTAAAATATAGGGATCTTTTAAGACATCAAGAATCCTTCCTTTGCATTGAAACATCTAGAAATAAAACCTTTTTGAAAATCACTTGTTCTCCACTTTTATGCTAAACCTAATCTTTACAGCTTAGTCTTCCAGTCTAAATTCTAATGCTTTGCATGTTTTATCCATAGATATAAATGACTGTCATGGACAGTGCCAGCATGGAGGAACTTGTAAGGTAACTCTTGTTCATTACATTCCATGTTGAAAATTAATCTTTCTCTGACTGGCTATGACTTTTAGAGTTTCCACATTACTATTTGGTTAAATGAGTTCAAATGTTAAACATGGTACACTACTTGCAGACTCTTGCACCCATTTCATAAAATAAAGTTCTGTGGTGCTACTGCTGTCCACAAATCCAGAATACAGAAGTAACTTGAATTTTTGTGTGTGTTTCGTCAGTAAATGAATCTTTCTACTTGTGCTTCTTTTCCCTGCTCTGTGAAGGATGAAGTGAACGGTTACCACTGCTTATGCCCCCGTGGTTTCACAGGAAAAAACTGTGAGATAGAAACCAACGAGTGTGAGAGCAATCCCTGCCAGAATGGGGGTCGCTGCAAAGACCTGGTGAATGGATTCACTTGCCTGTGTTCCCAGGGATTCTCGGGAGTCTTCTGCGAGGTGAGGGCAGCTCAGGCATTGCTGCAATGCTTGTCATGGACTGAATTCTTGAAAGAAATATATCTGGGTTTAAATGGGAGTAACCCAATGCTGGAGCGTCACTGCCTATCGTAGCTGTTACCTGATACTCTGAATAAGCAAATTTGTTGTGCAGCACTGTCATAGTAGCTGTAGCTCTTCAATTTGCAGCCTGATAAACGGCGAGTTGTTGTGTATAGGTGTTTGCCTTCCTAAGGGCTTTAAGGGTGCCAGTATTCCTTAAGCTTGAAGTGTTTTCCTTTGCAATTTTCAGGACCTGTGTCCTTTTGTTACACTGGAGGGCTTTAGGTTCTCATCCTAATACCTCTGAGGTACATAATTGAATTACCCTTCAACTAATCCTACTGCTATTGGTAGGAGTAGAATAATTATATATCAATTATTTATATTATATATAATGGGGATAATTAACATAATTGCTAAAGGCAGGCAGATAGGAGAGTATTGGTTCTCAGAACTTTGTCTGAGGAACATGGAGTTCTAGTGCTTAATGATTCAGATCTGAAATGTTGAAGTATTAGTGGTAATTCCTAAATTATTTCATGCTAAAGAAGATATTCCTCTTTCCTAGGGAGAACATTAGGCTTTTCAGTGCAAAATTATTTTGAATCAAGTGTTCACTTTTTGGCTTTTGCTGATAGTCAAATTCATCTGGCTATTATGCTTAGTATCAACTGAAGGCATTAGGCTAGAATTTTGTTGGATTTGCTCCAGAATTTTTTTGTGGAGGATATTGGAGTGATCCCTCAAAGACTGAAGTAATTTTATTCGCTGTTATTGGTATCATTAAAGAAGCAGTGCCCTCATTTTATTCAAAGTTTAAAAGGACTGCAGATACTAACCAGTTTAATATAACTGGTGCAGCACCTAATAGCTCATGAATTGTCTCTGCATAAGGATCATAACTTCTATGCTCTACTCTGATTCATACAATACTGTGTAATTAAAGTTTTAGCAAATGTGCTTGAATAATAGGGGGGGAGTTGGCTGCTTGCCTTGTGTGCTGCAGGAAATATCTACCATTGATTCCAGATGCTAAAGTACCAGCTACTGAACTTGCATTGGGAAGGGGAAATTTACACTAATGGAAGGAAACAAATGGAGACATCTGATAGAGGAGATCTGAGAATCTTTCTCAGACCATAGTTATTTTTTATAGCTTGCTTTGAATGTTCTGTCTGAGAGCACGAAATGGCTTTCTCAAAAGTCTTCTGTTGCGACTGGAATTGTATGTGCTCTTCTGAATTAAGTACTTAACACCATTTGTGTTCCTTCTCCTTTGGCTAGTTTTGCATTTTTCTCCTATTTAGCTACTGAACTGCTAAAAATAGGAGATCAAAACCATTATTGGATTTAATTTCAGGTCTGTAAAGTTGAAAGCCATCTTTCTCCCAAGAGAGGTGTGAAGAAGGAAAAACTAACTTGAGGGGAGAGAAGCAATCCTTAAGAAAAATAATTTGGGGGAAAGATACTGTGATGTAAAAATATCCCTTTTGAAGCTGCTTTGTGAATTTTGAGACCAATTTGGGGCATCACGAATCAGTGATCTTGTGTGTCAGTCTGAAGCAGAAAGCAGCAGAATTGTTTTGCTGCAGCAGTGTCGATGTTAAAGGTTGTGTTATGAAGGCGAGGTTTAAATTTTGCTCTTTTGATCAGATGGTCAGAGTAAAAAATGCATCATGTGTAAGTGCGTGTAAATTGGCGTGGTGATGGTGTTTGTTAAAATAAGGCCCTGAGCAGCTGGGTCTGACTAGACCTACTTTGAGCAGGAGGTGGGGAGTAGCTGACCTCTAGAGGTCCCTTCCAAGCTGTGTGGTTTCATAATAAATTCTATGGGTTAATTGAGATGGGAAGAGAATTTGCTCTAGGGGATGGGATTTTGTTCAGGTTCTGTGTATTTTAAGTGTCTTGCAGACACAAAGCTGACAAGTGCACTGGTATTTAACTTGCCTTGTGGCACTTGGTATGTGGGTGTGAAGGAGAGAGAAGTGACTTATAATGATCCAGAGACATTGCAGGAAGATGTCTCCTAATGGCTTAAGTAATTATTTACTGAGTTATTGCAAATGTGCTTATTCAGCCTCCTCCAAAGGAGTATTTTTTTAGCGGTGTCAGAAATGCTTTGTGTTAGGATAGACTAAATTAAGCTGAAGTTTCTCTGTCTTGCAGGATGGAATGCAATATTTATGATTCATAAACCTTCTTAAAACTCGAGGTTCCTTGTGCATTAGCTTCATCTGTATCTCTGGCAAAGCAGATAATGCTGCTTACTCCTGGGAAATGAAGCAGCTGCTGCTAACTGTGGTCTCTCTTACAGATGGATATTGATTTCTGTGAACCTAACCCTTGCCAGAATGGGGCTAAATGTTATGATCTGGGAGGAGATTATTACTGTGCCTGCCCTGATGACTATGATGGAAAAAATTGTTCTCATCTCAAGGACCACTGCAAGAACAATTCTTGTAAAGGTACCTACTATTGTCCATAAATCTTTCTTGATGGTGGTACATTAAAAAAAAAAGGCATTTTGGGGAATAATATAATGCAGAAATAGTTTTATTGTACTCACTTGGACTTCATAAAATAGTGAGGCAATGAGAGGAAATGCTCCTCATTTATGAAGAGATAGATGGTAAATTACAGCTAACATAAAATTGTGATTAGGTTTAGTTTTTGTAGAACTTCCTTTAAAACTAAAATCCGATTGGTGATACAGATCATTAGTCTAAAGACTACACTTCATTTTCAGTAATAGACAGCTGTACAATCGAAGTCTTCACTAATGCTACTCAAGAAGGAATCCGCTTCATTTCATCCAATGTTTGTGGGCCTCATGGACGGTGTATTAGTCAGCCAGGAGGGAATTTCACTTGTGCCTGTGACAGAGGTTTTACTGGAACATACTGTCATGAAAGTAAGTAGGAGCTTGTAAAAGATTATTCTTTTTGCTCTAGAAAGTTAATGGTTTGAAGGTTTACAACATAAAATAGAACACTTAGATTTCAGTAAAGTTGCATAAGGTGCTGTTCCGGATATACTGCTTGAAGTTTTCTTCTGGTAGCAGTCTTTGTAGTGGTTTACGCTTCCTCTGTGATAGGAAACTGATTTTGGTCCAACTTCAGTGTAAATGTGTCTGTACCCACTACCTTTATGTACAATCTTATGAGCCACTGATTTCTCCAACATGAGAATGACAAAGAAGGGACTATAACTTGTATTGCTGGTCTGGGGGTTTTAAACCCCTGGATATTCTTGCCAGGTAAGCATAATGCTCTGGTTTGACTTGCTACGCAAGAGACAATACTCTACCAGGCTTGAAAACGGATGTTTGAGCTTTTCTTCTGCATGTACAAATAGAGTAACTTCATGCTGCTTTTCCTAGAGACACAAGTGTAGATCACTCCTCTGAGTAGGTGAAAACAGCCTTGAGCAATTAAATGTTGACTTTTTGTTGTAGATATCAATGACTGTCTTGGGAAACCTTGCAAGAACGGTGGGACATGTATTGATGAAGTTGATTCATTTAGATGTTTCTGTTCAAGTGGCTGGGAAGGAGAGCTGTGTGACACAAGTGAGTACTTCTCAGTGTTGCAGGGCCAAATGACTCAGCTTTGTTGTAACATTGATGGTTGGTGTTGGTGTGTGCTTAATAATGGGGTAGTTTCTCTGTTCCATAATTAAGTCTTGTTTGCAGAAGTATTTTCAGAAATAACTAGGTAGCTGCTCTAAAAGCCTCAGCTCCTTTAGTAGGAGCAGAATCTGGTTCTTTGGTACAGTCAGCATTTATCTCAGGAGGAGAAAGCTCTTTATCCTGGGGGATAGGCAAAAGCATTGGCCAGGAAGTGAACTAGGCCAATTCATGGTTAAGACACCTCAGAGGAAACTGCAGTTGTTTCTTTTTCTGTTCGGAATGAAGCCCCTTCTAAAACATGATGGCAAGGACTTGCTGAGACTTATTACAGGACGTGCATCAATTAGGATGTAAAATACAGACTGAGAAGCTTTTGGCAGCTCTTGCTGTTAAAGGAGCCTTTTGTGTGGTCTAGATGAAGTTTGTTCTGGAATACTTATGTTCCACCTACTAAATGTTTGTCTCAAGTGAAAGGAACTTTCTCTAAAATCCATGATTGTGTGAGCATGTTTAATGCGTGCACATATGTATGTATGTGGTTAAGCCAGCTCTAATGGCTGTAACTCTGTGTTTTAAAACAGAACAGTAAAAGGGAGCCTTAACTGTCTCTCTCATCTCCCACTGGGGCTCCTTTTCAGGACATTGTGGTCCCTACTAGAAAGCTCTTTTTGAAGTTCAGAATACAGCTGTTTGTAAAAATAAAGCTACTTCAGTGCTTTACTGAGAAGTCATACTGAATGGTCCTTCTAAGCTGTCAGAAAATCAGAATTCATGTTGTTCTGTATTAAATCAGAGCATTTTCCTTGCTTGTATAAAGAAAACCTTATAATAATTAGGAATGCTGTCTTCCTAAGTGGTACAAAATTTATTTTCTTTTTAGCACTTTTTCTGTTTTCTCATGGCCTTGACTGGGGTAGATCATCTAATTTGAATAACTGGTTTTTTTTAGATTTCAATGACTGTTCTCCTAACCCATGTCACAACGGTGGCCGATGCATTGATTTGGTAAATGACTTCTATTGTGAGTGTAAGAATGACTGGAAAGGCAAAACTTGTCACTCACGTAAGTGTTCCTTGCTTTGATCTTTAGATTACCCAAAGATTTATTTTCTTCTCATGGGACTGGAGTTCCTGAAATTTAAAATAAAACAATCACAGTGAAAAAATAGGTATACTTTCATTATCCCTTCCAGGTTCCCACTCACAAAATGGAACATTTTGAAAATATATTCCTTCATGTACTGAAACTGTTTCGTGAGAAATGTCCTTAGATTCCGTTCTTTGGGTTGATAATTGTAATACAGAAAGAGGAACAATGTGTTTCTGATAGCGGTACATATAAATATGAAATCTCTTTAATTTTGTGATTAAAAAGTACCTGTTTCTTACATTCAGCACGACCAAAGGGAATTAAAACTGCTTTGTTGTGTGTAGGTGAATACCAGTGTGATGCCAACACTTGCAGTAATGGTGGGACATGCTATGATGATGGAGACACATTCCGCTGCTCATGTCCTCCAGAGTGGATAGGAAGTACTTGCAACACTGGTAAGCTTTTAAAATGGTCTGCAAATGAAGCCAGAAGAAGCAGAGGAGTGTTTAAATAATCAACTGTTTACTAAACAGACACACTGTTCTGGCTGGCCAGTTCAAAGCTGTTCCAGTTGGGTGGTGACTGAATTTTAAGTAATTTCTTCCACTGACCTGACATGATACTGATTTTTAGGAAGCTGTTCTCCTCTGGCTGCTTATATGGTCTTTTCCATAGCTTCTCTCCCAAGCAGTTTTAGAAAACTTGGACGTGTGTCTTGACTTTTCTGTTGGTCCTTAGAGGTCCAGTGTAAAGATTTTCCTGGGAACATTGTCCCCTGCTTGGCTTGCAGAGTCACAAGGATTGTGATCATGAAGTGTATGAGCAGTTATATCCAGGAAAAATGAAATTAGGAGGTTCTTCCTGGGGGATTTGCGGAGTTAATGCCTGCTGTAGGGAACTACTTGACTTTTTTTTCCTTTGGAGACTGAATGTAGTATCTGTGGTGCATCTTTCTGAAAATGAAAATTCCATTATGATCAGGAAGTTGAATGAAGATAATGTAGTACAGTTTTTCTACTTTTTTAGATACAATTGCAGCTTTTAATCAAAACATGAGTTTTAAATACTAGTGTTTTATTGCAAAGAATGCCTCTTGGCCTGGGTAACTCACTGCCAAAGTAATAATTTAGCAGTACTTGAAGAATGCTTACATAAATGGGGCAGAAAGGAGGTAATTACTTTTCAGTAAAATTTCATGGTCCAGTTAAACAATTGAATTGGGATGATGGTGAAGGTGGGAGAGAAACTGTCATGTGATAGAGTATTTTTGGAGTTTTTTGACCTTTCTGTAAGTTTTTAACTGTTGGCTTAAAATATTGTTTAGGATTGTGATACTGACATACCCAGATGATAGGTACTTTGTTTTCTGGGCTAATAGCCACGTTTTTTTTCTGTTTTCAAAGCTAAAAACAGCAGCTGCATTCTAAACCCTTGTATGAATGGTGGAACATGTGTTGGCAGCGGAGATTCCTTCTCGTGCATCTGCAAAGAAGGGTGGGAAGGACGCACATGCACACAGAGTAAGACTTTTCTCCTTTCTTCCCCTGCCTCCCCCTGGGATATTGGGAGTGTCTGGCAGAGCGCTGTTAACTGAAACAAAGCAAGTTTATGGGGTTCATGTGCCAAAATATCTGAATCATTCGGAGTGGGAGGTAGGTAAAGAAGACGATGCTCAAGTAATGAATGAAGAGTTTGTCATGCTGCTTTTTGCATCCGGTCTTTGCCAAAATTAGACTCTAGGCCTTCTATAAAAATATAATTTTTGGAAACATTTGCAGAGCAGGACAGAAATAATAATTTTAATAATGAAGAGTATCTGTAAAGGCAGGCAGTAGTGTATAAGCTATTTTCTCTGAGGATAGCAGTTAACTATTTTGACATACCAAAACAATGAATTGGTTAGGTGGAGTAAAGCCTGCAACTTTGATTTTTATTGTTTTCCCCCAAGGTGTAACACTGGGAGAGGGGAGGAAACTCTAAATTGGAGTTGTTTTTACTCTGCCTATTGGTGATATATATGATAATTGAACTTTTTTGCAAGTGTGGAAGAAAGCATTCAGTTCTGTATATTTTTCTTTACTTATCAAATGTAGAGGCTTCTGAACTATAGTGTTATATTTTAGAAAATAAATCGGGCCACTATTTATACTAGCCAATATTCTTTTTTCTAGACACCAATGACTGCAACCCTCATCCATGGTAAGTACATGAACTCCAGTCCTGTACCTATTGTGGAAACAAAAGTGAGCACTCTAATACAGATTTATGTTACAGATTAGAACTAATTTTACTCCAAAATATTTGAAGCCAGCCTCTGTAAAAATATAATCATATTTTTTTGTAATGCTGTATCTATTCCTCGACAGCACCAAACACCACAAAACAATCTTGAGTTGATTCATTTATGAAAAAATTAAAGTATTTTAGCATAGTCTCCATGGTGGAACTGACCAGTAAATTACAGCGATATGAAGTGAATCATATTTGATAACATTTTAAGCATTTGTAATTGCACTGAGTGAAAAATGAGAAATCAAAACCTGTTAGGTTGCAATAAATAGTTTTAAATAATATGAAGGTGTCCTGTTGGACTAATTACTATGTATAACCATGTTTAAAAACAAAAATGAGTTTTTGGGAGACAAAATGGGAATATTTTAAATACAGAGGCTGATACTTATGGTTGAAGGGGGGAAGAAACTGATGTGTAGATGAAACAATCAACTTCATCTTTCTCAGTTGTCCACTCTGATGCCATAATCTGTCTTTCCTGTATTTAAAAAAAAATTAAATTTGGAAGACCTTGGGCTTTCTTTGTATTCACTTGAAGGTGCTGTTCCACCTCTGAGACCTGTGGATGTGCTTCCTCATGCACCCGCAGGATGTTACTGTTTAACTGCTGACTTGCTAGACAATATTGTTTACTGGTGTTTATTGATAGCAATAAATTATCTCCCTAAAGAGCAGCAGAAGCTTTAATTAACAAAGCTTTAATTGACCAATGAAATAATGTAGATGGCCTGTTAACTACATCTTTTTATTTCCAGTTACAACGGAGGGATCTGTGTGGATGGAGTGAACTGGTTCCGATGTGAGTGTGCCCCCGGCTTTGCTGGTCCTGACTGCAGAATCAGTAAGTACCTGCATGGGTACAGACCTGGATGGTTGTACCACTCTGCACAATTTGGAAAGAGCACCTGGTGACCCTTTTTATGTTAGCTGAATTCCAAGTAATGAAACAGAAGCCACCTGTTAGGCAGGTTCTGATACCTTGTAAATAACAGCAGGTTATGGTCTGTTACTCATTTGATTGAATGGCACTGAAATGAGTTGGCTTAGAGCCTGCCTGAAGACATGATTGCTGGATAATTCTGACATTTCTGGGGTGCTGGCTTCATAGAAGCTTAAATTTTAAATATTTGTCAGTTGATAAACATCTTGTTGGTAAAGATGATATATCTGAATGTGTTCCACTTAACATAAGAAACCAAAATGCACTGAGACATTCCAAATGGAAACAAAAGCATGTAGTGCTGGCATGTGAATAACAGAAGTATGATAAAGCTCTTTCAAAGCTAGAAAACAAGTCTGTTACACTGCAATTATTCTGAAGGGTAGTAGAGGCCAAAAAGGGAGAAAAATGGACCCTAAAAGTATGTTGAAGTGTTGTGGAACAAGCTGGGGGGGGGGGGGGGGGNTGTCTTTTTAATAGAATTTTACCTTTTTTACTTGAATGGATATATACCTTATTTTTACTTTCTGCTGTGGAAGATCTTCTGTAGTCTCAAGGCTTCTGGGCTTGGTCCTTCCACTCCATCAGTATGGTGATGTGCTTTCAATTTGAGACTTCATCCTCATTCTGGCGTAGAGAAAACAAACCAGCACTCCTGGTTGGTGGGCAGCTGCAGCACTTGTGGAGGCATCAGCTTAGTGGTGTCTGGATACAGAGCCAGTGACATCCCTGGCGTGGCAGATCATTGTATGTCTGGATCCAGATACCCAGAAAGGGATATTGAACTCTCCTTGCCTGCTCCTCTTCCCCTTAAGGCTAGGATGTCACAAATACAAATACTCTGCATTTGTAATGGAGCTGTGGACATTTTTAACTTGTTTAGACTAGTGTAGATGGAAGGAGTAGCTCTGAAAAAAATGCCTTTTATGGGTGATAACAGAATCAGCATTAAGTCACCTTTTTCAGCATACAGGCTGGAGAATCTTAAACCTACATAGCATGAAGGCAGGAGGAAAGAGTAGTTAAACACAGTTGAAGTTTAAATCTTAGTCCATTTTTGAAGGAAGCCAAAAAGGAAGCAAAAGCCCTTAATATCCATCGGATTTTTTTTTGCATTGGCTACAAGTGTAGCAGTCTCACTACTGCCTTTTATTTACTTTCAAAGTACTGTATTTTTAAATAATCTGATACTGTGTATCAGACAAGAACTGGTGTTTAAGCAGTTTTCTCTGGAGTTAAAAGGGGCATTCATACTCAATGGAAGGATCCTTTGGAATGACATTTTAGAAGAGAGAGGTTCTGGCTGAAAATGAAGCTGTGGCTCACAACTTGATAAGTTGGGTTCTGTTGCATAAATCAGTATTGGTCACTTCCCCAGGATAACAAATGACACATTGCTGTGCATCGGAATGGACCATGCTTCCCTGCCGTTTTCCATTGGTTTCTATGGCTAAGCCTCTGAATCTTTGAAGGTTTTGTTGAAGAGGCTTTTATGCTCGGTGTCTATGTATTAAATTAATCTTCTCACTATTTCAAGGTTATTAATGTTCATCAAATGTGTGTTACAAACTGAACTGTTACTCCTCTGCCTTATGGTCACTGGTATTGCAGCAAATCACTTCTTTGAGCATTGTTGAGCAGGATCATTGTTCAGCTCTTGCACTCTGATAGCTTCATGAAAGCACATGCTTTTTGTGTGAAGCCTAAATGTCTGAGATTAGTGCCAGAACAGGATGTGGGACTTGTTCTGTAGCTGAATGTGGACAAGGCATTAACACCTTCAGCTGTCCAACGCCTCTGCTCTGTGAGATGAGTCAGCATATGACTGCTGTTTTGGTTACCAGAACTTCAATTAGGGTGCAATTATGAGAAATCTGTTACAGGTTATTGCTGAAACAGCAGAACTGTTTAATTACAAGATTAATTCTGTAGCCACGCTGTCCTTTGCTTTAAAGAAAGGTGTTACTGTTAGATTACACCTCAGTAAATTATGAATTACAATGTCCTGTGTCCTTGTCACTGAGTTTTACCTATTTTCTGTCCAGATATTGATGAATGCCAGTCTTCTCCTTGTGGGTATGGTGCCACCTGTATAGATGAAATAAATGGATACCGATGCACTTGTCCCCCTGGAAGGATTGGTCCTAGATGCCAAGAAGGTATTTCTATATCTGCTCTCAACCTCTACCCTGAACACAACAGGCCACAATGTAGCCAGTACAAAGTTTATATACAGTAGTCTGATATGTAAGGAACAGTAGCTAATATTTTTAATTTAAATTTGTGTAGTATTTATAACTAGAAGAGTTGAAGTGTCTGAATGTGCTTTTTGGGTTTTTTTTTCTTTAGTGATTGGAATTGGAAAGCCTTGCTGGCTTAAAGGAATGACCTTTCCCCATGGCAGCCGGTGGGAGCAGGAGTGCAACAGCTGCCACTGTTTGGATGGACGTATTGACTGCACCAAGGTAGGCATTTGGCCTATTTTCTTAAATTCCTGTGACTGAAACAGTCTCATTGTTCTTCATGCACAAGTTGGTCTTTGTCTCCTCTAAATTTCTTTCATTTAAAAAAATAAAGTGGCTTCCTGTAAAAGTAGTTATGGATTGTCTTTAATATCATAAGTTACTGTCCTGCTGTCTACCTGCTAGAACAGGCTCTCTAGACCACTTGTTGCAGCAAATGAAATATGAGCTGGAATAAAGGATAAATAAATCACCCTGCTGGAGCTTTGCAAACACAGTTTTGGAACTCCTAATTTTGTGAAATGTGAGTTCCAAAGTGGAGGACATGTAGGAAGAAATTTTTCACTGGGTATTAACTGCATTTTCATATTGTCCATCAGTAGCTTTATGAATTGACAGCTTTGAACCTTTGTATGTTTATTGTGGACTAGATCCTGGCAGTTTTGTGACTCAGGAGAAGTAAGACCTAAATGCAGATTGAACATGTGCCTGAAATTCACCTCGTCTGTGTGTGGTATTAGGTTTCTTCCATGTTTAATGGAACACTTGCACTTTCCTGCTGACAATTGTGCTTTAAGAAATCCCTAAGTTCCTTATAGCTGTACAGTGCTGTGTAGGATCTTAAAGGCTACATGGAATTATAGAATATCCTGAGTTTGGAAGGGACCCACAAGGATCATCCAAGTCCAGTTCCTGGAATGGAGCTGTGTTTGGAAATTTCTGCACCCCAGTAATTTGTGGGTACCACCAAACTGTTACCTTTGGGAGCATGGTTGGAGTGGTTGTGCTTATCACCAATGTGCATCAGCCCTTAACATTTTCCCTGGCAGGGGCCTCAGTATGAATATTGAAGAAATTAATCTTTGTGGCAATATTTCTCTTTCTATATTGTAGAAGCCTAGAGAACTAGATTAAAGTAATGTTAGGTTAAAATAATATTAGATGAAAATAAACGCTTAAGTTTCTGTGTAACTCAGTTAAGTGGGACAAATCCATAATCTTCTAAGGAGATAGCCCCAGTCAGTGGTTTCTCAAATAATCTTTACACAGTTTTTTACTCCTGTGTCTGTACTGTATGTCCTCATTTGGTGGAAGAGCAGATCCATCTGCTACTAGGACTACAGCAGCATCAAAAGACATTTTTCTATGTGAATTGCTTATTTGGGTTTGATGCATGAGAACAACTACCTGTGATAATGCTTTGTTCTTTTTCATTTCTAGGTGTGGTGTGGAAAAAAGCCTTGTCTGTTACACAAATACTGGGATAATTCCAATAACCAGTGTCCCATGGGTCAAGAATGCCAGGAGAAGTATATGAAATGCTTTCAGCCACCATGCACAGACTGGGGAGAATGCAGTGCCTCTGAACCTCTGCCTATCAATATCAAGTGTCTGCCTAATTCTGGGTACTTGGACAATGACTGTGCTAGAATTACTTTAATTTTTAATGGAGACAAAGTCCCCCAGGTGAGAATGGAATTCTTAATGAAGTGTGGCAGTATATGTAGGGATCTATTCTATGTCACAGCATGCGAGATTAAGGTTTCTATGATGACTCCTTCCTATTATAAGCTTGCAAATTTTATTACTAGACCCCTCTGTTGCTTTCAATTGTGCTTTGTCTGAAGATTGAGGCAAAATTTGGGTTTGTATTGAACATTTTATCTTCTTGAGTCTTAAACTTTTTGCATTTCAAGATGGGCTCAGACTGTACTAACATAATCATGCAAGCTCAGTTTTTTGCCCTTCATTCCAAAACCCTGTTCTTCACTTTTCTGCCCTTTCTTGCTCCTCTCTTTGCTGCCTTCATCAGTTCTTAGCCACTGCAACAACTGTGAAAATCCTTATTTTAACATGCTCATTTTTACTTGAACTGAAGTGACAGTTTGCTGTCCCTTGCTTCTAACAGGGCACTACAACAGAAAATATCTGTTCTGAAATCCGGTATTTACCAGCTACCAGGACTGTTTCTAGGGACAGAACTCTGATAATATTGTGTGATCCATCTTACTCCACAGAAAATGCAGTGGAAGTTGCTATTGTAAGTATGAGATGTGTGTGTATATATAAATATGTACAAATATATTTTCTTCTTAGTTTTTGCTGGGGAAGAAGTTGTTCGAGCTTGTTTCACTTGAATGCAGGTGGAGCAATCTATGGCTTAGTCTTATCTGCAAAGCAATTTTGTGATCTCACAACTTCCTACACTGACAGAGAGCTGAAACTGCAGGTTTTGTTAATGACATGTGGCTACTACAAATTCATGATAAATTACTCTAAAGACTAGTTCAGTCCAAATTAGTGAACAGTTGCCTACTTGTTCTGCAGAAATCTTGGGCCCTTGACCTTCTCAGTAAGGAGATTTGGTTACAGGTGGCTGGATTGTTCTTGTGAAGAGGTTTCTGCTGTGAATTTAGTGTATGGCTTCTTCAGGATTGTTCTTTAAACACAAGGTTCTAAGTAGAAAGAGGAAGAAGGTACAAGTTGAGTAGATGAAAGTAACTGTTGCCCTAATGAACTGAAGACTTGCTTTAGATGCATTTACAGCTCAGTCACTCCATGCCTGTGTATAGCTTAGTTTTCAGGAAAGAGTTAATTTTCATGGTCAATGTTTATCCAGGCAGAAGCTGGACTGTCTGTCTCTGCTAGTACTGTAAAGAGCATGCTGAGCCATGATGCAGGGAGCAAAGTGTATGGTATAAATAGAGCAGACTGTTACTAGTCCAAGCTTCTATCTAGATAATCCACATGTCTTGAACTGCTCCAAACTATGACTAAATTTAGCTCATCAGTTTCAGTAACATGGCAGTCGCTACCTTTCCTTTGAGGTATGCTAAATTAACAAGTAGGTGTGCTACCCACCATGTCTGACACTGCATCTGCAGTTTGGGTAGAGTCAGCCATTCTGTTGCTGTGGAAAGCTTTTAGAGAACTGTTTGTAGCTACTGTCAGGCAAATTCAACCAAGTGAACTCAATTAAGATGTTGCAGGATTTAAAAAGCACGTTTCCATCGTTAGGTGACTGCAATAACTTCTTGCTTTCCCCCTTCACTCCCTTTAGTCCTTTGTCCCACACCGAGAGGAACAAGATAACAGCCTCATTCAGAATGCTGCTAATACAATAGTGAATGCCATCACCAAGCGACAGAACAGCACGGTTATGTTGGCAGTAACTGAAGTCAAAGTCGAGACCATCGTTGTCGGGAATTCATCATCAGGTAAGATGCCAGTGCATGCCTCTCCCTCTGTGTTGTGTTTTCTGCTCCCCTGCTATCAGACTTCTCTTACCTTTCTTTACACATTGGAGAAAATGATCCGCCAGGTTGTGTCTTTAGTTGCTGTTACTAGCTGAAGAGAAAGTGGCTTTGAGATCAAGGTTCCGTGCTTGTGTGCTAGTTTAAACTTAACCTCATCCCTAACATGATATGCCCAGATACTCTTGCCTTGGTTTTGGCTCTGACTTCTAGCCCAGCTCTCCAGCCCAAGCACACCTTTCATAAGATCATGAGTTGTTCTTCTGTGCAGTTCCAATCCTGTCCAATTCTCCTACAGTAACTTTAAACCAACCTCAGCCCTTGATGCTGCTGCACTGAGCCTGTGAGGAAATGAAAATATGGGGAGAGGGAAGGTGTGGTGTGATACCAATCTCTTCTGAAGTGCTCATGTGCTATTTATTTACCTTAACAAGAGTTAAAGATGTCCTGTTTCTTCTAATACTTGGCCATGATGTAAAACTTTGCTCTCTTTTTCAACATGTGTTTCTCACTAGTGCTCAGCTGGCTTAAAATACAGCATTTGTTCCTATTTAAGAGGATATAGTGTGATTGGAGACCTTTATCTCTGAATGCTGGCTCTCCAAAATAAGCCATTGGAGGTTTTGCATGCCTGTATTCCTGCCTGGGGGTGGCAGGAGACAGGCTTTTGGAAGATGCTGGTAGGTTCAAGTTCAACTAAGCCCCAGAGTGAAATCTTACAATGGTAGGAGGCTCTCCCAACCTTTTCCTAGACCTCCCCAACATAATCTTCTGGAAGATCTTCCATCCATAGTCCAAACAATTAGAAGATTGCCTGGTTCCACTTCCCTTGCATTTTCCTTCTAGGAAATGCCTTTCATCTGTTAAAGTCTTGGCAAATGCACTGTTTCCTCAGCTCTCACAAGGAGTGTGCTTGCTTTGTGCCTGCCTTAAACAGCAGTTGTGTAGAAGATAAGGCATCGAGCTGGGATTTTGACATACCTCAGCCTCTAGCTTTTCTGACTGCATATTAAATTCTAGCTAAAGGGCTGCAGATTACTTTGCCTCCCACCTCAATAAGATTTAAAGATTCTCTCAAAATACTGGATTAATTTGGGTTCTCTTGCAAAATGGTTTCCAGATGCCTCATTTTAATATGGGTGCTCAGTATTGACCACTGGCCCTTAGTTCTTTAAGCAGAGTTGTTATGAAGGAAACTGTAACATGATTTGTGATGTTACTTGTTTTATTGCTACCCCTTAATTGGTTGAGGTGGGTGAAAACCTATCAGAAAATGTGGTGTAAAGCCCTTTGTGTTGTGAATCTCACTTCTGTGGGATGCTCAAGTGTCTAGGTGGAGATGATCACTTATATGCTCCATTGACTTCCTCTAGCTTTAAGAAAAATTAGTCTGAATTTAGAATCTGTATGCTGAAAATTCTGTATAAAGAACCTGTTACTAAGTAAACTTGGATCCATGGTCATTTGATGAAATAATAGATGTGACAGCAGTGAGAATGAAAGCTTTGTATTCTAATCTTGAAGAAGCTGTTATGATGAGTTCCTTTCTCTTTGAAGTATTTCCCCATTCATGATTTAATGTTAAGTTGGTTATGAAAAATCAGGAGAGATTAGCAGTTAGTCGTGTGAGTGCAATCCTTCCAATATCTGTGAAAATACAATTCTGAGATCCCTTGAGGCCAGCCACGTTGGCAGTTTACTCACCCTTCTTTACCAAAAGGAAATGTTTGAGAATGCGTCACATTCCACATAAGAATGTGCTCCAAAGGCACTTGAACATTGGAGCGAACGAGTGTGGTGTTGAAACATTGGTTGTTTTTGTACAGTCATTTCCAGGTTATTCTGTAAGCAGATGTAAAACTGCTGAGGGGATTTATGTTTGGATCAGGCATTAGAGTGGTGGGCTGACAGCATTTATCTGCAGAGCTGTTGAACAATCCCCTTGCTCTCTATAAAATCAAAGCACCTCAACTCTTGTTGCCCCTTACCATGTGTGAGTTTTTGCTTATCAAGAAGAATGGAAAAAAAGTTATTCTCTCCTAGCTGTACAGCTCTTGAGGAAGGGGAGCAGAAGAAATCCAAATATACATAAATTTTTCAGAAATATTTTCCTAGAGAAAATAATCTGTGTCTATGTGGCTGGGAGAATTATAGTGAGGTTTGGATTGGGAAAGTAGAGAAAAGCAATTGCCTCAACAACTTTTGTTTGTCTATTGAGCAGTGAAGACTCTTCTCTCTAGGGCCAGTATTCTGGTTTCATCCTGAGGTAGAACAGGAACTTGAAGAATGCATGACCAATTTGGTCATGTAGCCCTAACCTGAATGTTTTTGGAGGTCATTGATACAAAAATGTCTGTAGACAGTGGTGGTAAAGGACTGTTCTTTCTGATGATAAATGCAGGACGTATTTGTGATGCAAGTGCCAGTACTTCTAGAGCATATGTTGCTCTAGAGACAATAGTACTCCATTGCCTGCCTCCTTCTAGGATAAGGCTTTTCTTAGGAGAAAAACCTGATCCTAGCAGGATTACTCAGGTTTTCTAAGCCAACTTTGTAAATGCTACTTAACAAAACCGGTTTGTCCATTGGAGGGGAAAAAAGATCTCAAATGGAGCTTTCCTCCCTCGTCATTAATCATGAAAAACTAAACCAGTAAAGAGCACTTTCAGATGGATGTGATGCATTCAGGTGGTAGTTATTGTGCTGTAAAGACATCTTACTTCCTAACAACGGTTATGGGGATCACCTGTAGTTAAGTATAGATACTTGCAAATGTCCAGTGTTGTATATCTTGTTCTGTTAACACAAGACTTTATTTCTTTCCATTTGCCCTCTAGATTATTTGGTTCCAATTCTTTGTACGGTATTTAGCATTGTGTGGCTGACTTGTATAATCATCTGCGTGTGGTGGACCCGGAAGAGGAGAAAAGAGAGAGAGAGAAGCCGTCCTCCGAGAGAAGAGGGTGCCAATAACCAGTGGGCACCTTTAAATCCCATACGAAATCCTATAGACAGATCTTACAGTAACAAAGACATTCGTTATGAATGCAAAAACTTCATATCTCCTCAAAAGAGAACTTGTGATGCAGTAGAGGAGTATGTAGAGTATGAGGAAGAGGAGGATGAAGAGGAGGAAAGAGATGAGGAAATGGACAAATTCCTCTCTCACAAACTCGCAAAGCCTTTGCCGACGAAGGTGTCTGACACATCAGAGAGCAGTCCAGTAAAGAAATCCCATCAAATAGGCAAAATGGACAACAGATCTGTAAAAAATGTGAATGCATCAAATTTTGAAGGCAGTAGAGACTAACCTGTATTTGGGATGTAGGCAGACTGCGCCTGCGCTTGCTGGGGAGGGGAAAAATTGACATCTCCACTTTGCATCAAGGACTAAAAATATCTGGAGTCAAATGTTCATAGTTTCTTTATTTTGCGTAAAAAAATAAATAAAAATAATAAATAAAATTTATTTTGTTTCTTTAGCCTTGTATAAATTATTCAATGACTGTCAGATGAAAAAAAATGAGTAATCTTTGATAGTTGCTATTTTTGTAAAGTTTACTTATAATACACTCGCTGTGTGGCAGAGGAGAGGTTGTATTTTCAATATGTGTAAAGTTTATTACAAAAGACTGTACACTGTTTACAGAATGTATTTCTTTTTATTACTTGCTCTAATTTAATGGTGGCTTTAAAACCTCCTGGTTGAGGAAATTGTGTGAACTTTAAACTGCTTTCTTGACTTTGAATCTCTATTAATGGCAGCTCACTGCACTTGTTACGTTAGTAGCTTCTGTAAGATTTTTTCCAAATTTGCCTTACACACTTTGTAATAGGAACAAACAAAAATAGAGATCTTTCAACTGTGGTTTAAAAGTGGCCTTTTTATTTCTGTTTAATTACTTTAGAATTGCAGTATTGAAGCATGTGACAAGTGCCTTGAGATTAAACTTTTTCTATAGCAACTGTCAAAGACTGCCATATCAATATAGTAAAATTGTGAGAACTCTAGGTTCCCCAACTGACACAGTTTATTTTCTAATAGTGAAAGTGCTTTTTTGTAAATATGTACATATTAAATGAATCACTCTGTATATTTGATTTAATAAGTTAAATATTTTGGTCTTTTTTTTTTACATGTCATTCCTTTTAATTTATGTTGCAGAAAAGGAGGTTCTATGGCAGTTTATAAGACTTTTTTTGGTATTATGTCCAGATTAGAAAATGATGTTAATACAATCAATGTTAGGAATCTGTTGGTCATTTGTATTTACATAGGAGCATAACCACTTACGTGTAAATAGATCCAGAAATGTTTGTTTATCCCCATGTTCAGCCCATCTCAAGAACACTAACGGGTGCATCTACTGTACAGTACCAACATAGAGAGGCATTGTTTTTTCTTTTGTGAATATGTTAATTACATGTGGTATTACTTTTTTTGCGTTTAAATACAGGCCTAATGAAGGGAACAATATTTTCCTCAGTCTTGTTTCTGTTGTGCTTTATTCATCTTTCGCTCTAAAGGAAAAAGGCTGGCAAGCTCAGAGGATGGGAGTACCTCAGTAGAAATGGTTAAATGTTACAGAAGGCTATGCTTTTTTTTTTTTTAAGGCTTTTATTATTGCTGTTAACTGGGCAGACTATAAGTTTATTTTAATTACTGAAGAAGCATAACACTACATACACCTAGTTACCCTACCACTGAGAGGAGCGGATGTCTGAGAGTGTAAACTCTGGCCCACGAACAATGTAAACATGAATGTTTTGAAATCAGTTATTTTATACAGGAATGCAGGATTTGCTTTGCAGGATCATCTGTTTTAGTACATTTTTTTGACATGTTCTTAAAAAAAAAGAAAACCTTTCAGAAAAGAAACTATTTATTAAAGCATTTTATAACAATGTTTGTTGTAACTTTTTTACTTGTGCTAAATATTCAAAACTTATTTTGATAACCTGGTTAGGAGTTAGTTTAGAAAAGGGTACTATCCTTCTCATGTTCCCCAGTATAATCCTGAGTATTTAAACCAAAAACACTTTTTTTCTGCTACTCTTGTAACTTTTTGTACTGTAATGCTGCTGTCTTCCATAATCTAATAAAATGATTCCCTCATTGTGTGTAAGATACTTCAGATTGTTGTTTGCTTTCTGAGTGCTTGGAGCTCGGATGTGACCAGGCTCAAGAGAGGAGGAGTCCAAGTCCAGGTTTAATTTCTGGTGCTTTTGAGCTGGCCCCCAGCCCTGTCCTGTGCCCGTGGACAGCCTGCACAGGAGCTGCTGCCCCCATGGGCCTTAGGGACACCCCTAGCTGGGGTCTCCCTGCAGAGCACCTGAGCTGTGTTTAGCTGCCAGGAGTTGGACTGCATGAGCCCTCTGGGTCCCATCCAGCTTGGGATGTTCTGCGTGTTCCTGGTTTGCAGTGGCTCTCCTCCTGGCTGCTGAGTGAAGCCTTGGCTGAGCAGAGTTTGGCTGCCTGGGGTGAGAAGAGGCCTGAGGAGGTGTCCTTTCCCAATTGAGTTGGATTTTGAAGTAATAACCTCTACTCTGCAGCCTTTCAGAGTTTACGTGTCATGCTCCAGTTTCAGTTGAGGTTTATTCCTGTTTCTGTAACAGTTTCTTTGTATATGATATTTTTTGTAGTAAAAGATTAGTTCCTGTAAGATAATATGGAATATAACAGTTGAATTTTTCCTAGCAGCTATCAGCATCTGGGGCAAAATTCTAGATTCTAGCAGAGCTTTTATTCCAGTTGCTTTTTATTGCTTTTCTTGGTGTATTTACTTGTCTTCAGCATGACAGAAACAGTTCTCAGCTGAGTCAGTTCTCAAAATCTAATCCTGTTATCTTTCTCAAAAGAAGAAATAATACATTTATATGTTTGCCATCAGGTCACTGCTGCTCTGTCATGTAGTCTTGAGCTGGCTCACTGCTCCCAAAGGTGCTAATTCTGCTTCTTCCCAGCACTGAAGTAGCACATAGAGTAAAGGAGCACACCAGTGGTCATCACCCCCTGTTCTAAACAAAGGGACTGATCCTATGTCTAGGAGTTGTTCCCCTGCGGATTCACAAAACCACCACAGGCAAATGTTCAATTTTGTAGTGCTGTTTCCCTGCCAAAACCAAGAATTGTTTGATGCCTCCTTCATGTGATGAGTGAGTTACGTACACTGAGATCCATGAAACAAGATGAATAAGGTTAGGAAGATAAACCGAAAGTAAACTTTCTTACATGCACAAATTAACCTTGATTGTTTTTATGCAGACCTTATTTCTATGCTGTTCTTAAGTTACTAGTATGCTTTCACATGCCTCATCTCACCTTATTCAGTAGTTTTGTTTCCTCTTGATTTTTTTTTTTTACAGGAGATGTTGAACTCTTGCATCTTGACTTCTTGCTGATGCACATGTGCTAAGCATTATGGTGCTGCCAGAATCCTCTCTGTTACAAGAACTGCATAATGAGGCAAACTTATAAATGGACTCTTGTGATTTTTCTAAGCAATGAGTAGTTCTGGGTTAATTTTTCTTCCCTGATGCTCTTTCCAAGACCTGATGTTAACCTGAAACACCTGCTGATCTCAGGGGTTTTTTTGGGTTTTTTTTTTGGCTCTTTGCTGTTGTCTGGTTTGTTCTCCAGCAGGCCATGTAATTATTCCTCTTCAGATCAGACTGTGCTTGTATAGAAAGTTAATGTATCCAGCAAAATAACTCTGCCTTTTAAAGTACAAGCTAAGGGTTGAAAGCATTTCAGTCCCTGCCTTGAAAGCTGCAGAGGACACCAATTGCAGTTCCAGTTGTGAGGAAACTTGGGATAAAGAGATGGAATTCAAGTGTAGCACATCTGCAGAGGAATTTGTGGTAGAGAGATGATACATGTGACTGAAATGAACTCCCTCATTGTTACTGAGTGCTGCTGGGCCAACCTGGTGCTTCGGATGCACTGGAGATACTATGAGCCTGAAGAAGAGTTCAAGAAGCTTGTGGGCTGTCCTGGGCAGTCGGCATCCCTAGGCAGTTCTAGTAGTGTTTCTTGTGGGTGAGGGGAGCAGAGGTGGTCTTTGCTCTCCCTCCATTCTCAACACTAAGGCTGGTGCTTGTATCAAGCTTAGAATATTGGTCTTGCTGTGAAAAGATTTTGTGACTCTCTGACATGCTTTGTTCACTGCTGCAAAGCAGTCCCTGACCAGCCCTGTTCTTATTTCTTAACGGTTGGTGGGATAAAGAATGAGCTTCTAAAACAGTAAAGGAATCAAAGGTCCCCTTGAGAATGAGAGATGACTCAATCCTTTCCAAGTCCATCCTTGTTGCTATATGAATATGTGGATTTTTTTGCTTTTGCTCTGTATACATTATGCTCTGTGTATTTTTTCAGTGTGACAGGGACTTAGTCTAAGTGCAAAAATACCTCTTCTTCAATCACTTGATTGTAAACATATGCTTGCAATCAAAAATAAATGAGTATCATAAGTAATATTCCTAAGTAGGAAGTTTTGGGTTTTTTTTGAGAATTGTTAAGTTTCATGGTTCACTGGGTCACATTTTCCCTTGGAAAAACTAGATTGCATCCATCTAGGAAACCTGGATGGTTTATACGAATCTCATTTTTATATTATATTTACTATTTCTAGAGAAAGAAGAAACAAACAATGTACAGCAGTGCACATTACAAATGAGCTGAACAGAGACCCACCTGTTCTGCTTCAAAGTCAATAATCCAGGGTTTTCTGCAGACAATCAGCATGATTTTGTAGAAATTCTTCTCAAAGGATATTTTGCACTATCTTTATGAAAACGGTACATAAATCAACTACCTTGAGGGACCAGTGAGCCAGTATTTGGAAGCTCAGAAGAAAAGCTCTATTTATTTTCTTTCCCTGGAAAAAAAAGCTGCTTCAGTTTTCTTTCTAGATGGGAAAAAATAATGGAAAACTTATGCAATATTGAGGAGATGTCATGTTTTTCACTCATATTAATGTACTCCATCCATATTACTCTTTATAACCACAGAGGCACAAGGATTGAATGTGCTTTGCTGAAGTCAGACTAAGTTTTCTTGGTTGCCAGTGGTGGATAACGCAGAAGGATCACTTTGCAGGTGTAAATGTGACATTCTGTGAGGATGCAAGACCCTGATTAGGGAGGCACAATGTTTTCTGACCCTTGGGTTCCCAAGAGAGGCCTTTGCTTTCAAATGTTCTGGCAAAAAAAGAACTACACGGCCAATTGCAAACCCTTCAGCCCTGTTGGGTAGGGACAGTCTTGCTAACTTGTGGGTCTTTCTCAGCTGCTATCCTATCTTTTCTCCCACCCATCTGAAGGAGGCTTGGGTTTGGAGGGGACATCTCCCTGTGGCAGATTTGCTGTGCCGATAGGCTGTGAGAGGAGGTTGGGCAGGGAGCTGTGGAGCAGGTTTGGAAAGTGCTGTGGCAGCGGCCTACAGAAGGCCCTTTGAAGGCTTGGCCATCTGCCTGCAGGCATAACTCTGGGCATAACCCCACCTGTTCATTAATGAAGCCCCACCTGTGGGTGGAAGTTGCTCAGCAACAGCTGTACTGGTGCAGATCAAAGGTCCATCTACTGCAGCATCCTCTGTCCTTCAGTGGCCGGTGGAAGATGCTTACAGAAAGTGCAAGACAGCAGCAAATTGCAGCATGAGCCCTTATCACACTAATCCAGCTCTTTCAGTCAGCAGCTTAGGGTCATCTCTGATAGGCACCTCCCCTCTGTAGCATCATATTATCCTTTCTATGCTTTAGGCCTCCACAACGTCATGTGGCAATGAGTTCCACAACTGCACCATGAACTGGGTGGAAAAGCACTTCATTCTGTTTGTTGGGAACCTGCTCCTCAACAAGGAAAAGTAAAAACAGCAAGCGGTTGTTCCCTCTCCATCTCCACAACATCTGGGATTTACAGTGCAGATACCACTTTCTCCCTAAGTCTTGGAGTTTGTCAAGGCTCCAAAGTCACACTCTCTTCTCTTTCCACTGGCAGACCAGTTCCAGGTCTCCAGCTGGTTTTCCTACATGATCTCTGCGCCCTTCCAAATTATTCTCTGTCCCTTTGGAGTCAGGTTAGCCAAACTGAACAGCATATGATGTATGGGCACCCCACAGGGGCCAGCACTGTTCTATACTCTGTTCAGATCCTTTCTTGACCATCCCTGGTGCACTGGTTTCTTTTTGATTCATGTTGGCTTCAAGACTGATGAGAAGGAAGAGGTGGCTCTTTCATGCCTTGGTTCTGCATGCTCCTGGTTCTTGTTAGAGCAAAGCTGTCTGAATCCCACTGTTCTGAGTGCTGGCATCCGTCGAGAAGCTCACTGTACCGCGACTGTCTGCAGGGAGCAGCCCTGGGGGGTGAGGGTCCACAGTGGGCCTGAGCACTGTGATCCTGTTTATCTGGGGCAGGGTTGCAGTGGGTGGATATGCCAATGACAAGGATTTGTGCACACCAGGCAGTACAGGAATGAGCCCTGCAGCCTTCCCAGCAGCGAGGAGGCTGAAAAGGATGTGGGCATCAGAGTGTGGAAGAACTCTGTGTTTTGGGGAATGCTACATCAGCAAGATCTAGAGGTGAGGGTTACGTAGGTACCACATTGCACTGGTTCCTGCTGAAGAGCTGTGCCACAGGGCGCAGCTGGCACAGCCTGTCTCAAAGTGCGGTACCCACAGCCCTGCACTCCTCAAGGTGAGGCCAAAAGGGCCACGTTAGTGCTGCACCACCACCACTTGTGGTCTGCTGCTGGAGAGGCAGAAGGGAGAAGGAGGAAGGGGTGGGTGCCTGGTGGCCATTGCCCTGTGCCCAGCCCTGGGTAGATATTTGGCTGCTCAAGCCATGAGGAGAGCAGCCCAGGAGGCTTCTCCCCACCATTATCCATCAGAGAGCATCAGCTGTGGTTCGTCACTGGGCTGCCTTTTAGGAAAAGCTTACCCATGTCTGACAAATGCTTCAGACATCTCATTGTTTTAGGAGCAGTAAAAAATCCTCTGGCAGGGATTTTCTATGTCCTGATGCCTGCAAGTTCTGGAAAAAGCAGCTCAAAATTAGTTCTGAGTATCTAGGAGTTATAGTTTCAAATGAACATGTAGGTGTACATGTATGTATAGTGTGTGACAGCTGTTGGGGAGAAGGGGGTTGTCCCTCTTTTTGAACCCTTTTCAGCTGTGGACTCAGGGCCTGACCTCTCCATGGGTTAGAAATTATGGGACAGTTTGTATCTGTTTCTCCTTTTGCCATGTGGCTTATCTAAGTGGTTCCCTCTTTGGTGGTCCCCTCAGTGATGTATGTCTGCATGACTGGGCTCCACTCCAGAATCCTCCATGTGTTGCTTACAAGGAGGTGCAAAGGGGTGACAGAAAGGGCTGCTCAGTGCTGAACCCCCCAGTCAGCCTGTGCAGGGAATGTGCCAACCAGCCCTTTCTCTGGCTGAGCTGATACCCCTGACCTGCTCTGCCTTCTGTGGGGCTAAAACTCCCCCAGACAGGGCTGGTCCCTCCACAGGACACTGCAGGCTCAACTCCAGCAGCGTTTTCTCATCCCCACTTCCCAAAAGAAAACAGAAATGGTGAGTGCAGCAGCTTCTCAATGGGAGGTAAATCTGCTGGAGTTAAACACTTGGGCAAGTTAAAAGGTGAGCATGGATCAGCAACTCTGCTATTTCTCTTCAATCTTTTTTCTTTTTTNGCTCTCTCAAGACATTTTTGAAGCATGCACTGGGAAGTGCAAGGTTGCTGCCTGGGCTCCCTGGGCCACTGGGATGTGCCCGAATGCCACCATCAGCCTGGTGAGGCTCCCTGGCATGGTGGCACAGAGACAGCCCTCCTGCACGGTCCCAATGCCCCACAGACATGGCAGGTCCCCAGGGAGGTGTTCTGACAGTCTGCTGACACTGCTTTCAGTGCAGATAAACCAGGCAGGTTATCTCAAGTGCAGCAATATCTTCTGAAACAGTGAGGAGGAGAACCCTCTTTGCACTGTGTCACCCTGCATGAAAACCTGTTAGTGGGCAGTGGTGGTGGGAGCAGAGACCCAGCACCTTCTACGGGCATCGTGTGGCAGCAGCCTGGGTGTGTGGGACCCACAGCACAGGGCATGGAGGGAGCACATGGCCGACATTTTCCAGCCTGGGTGTTTGAATTTTGCTCTATATTTAGTGTCCCAAATGAGTGCTTTGATTCCCAAGCACCTGCTGCTTCCCTTGACTCTGGTGGTCTATATGGGTCCCAGCAATCCTCGGGGTTAAGCTGCTCTATCTGCATGCCTAAATTTGGGTACTAAAGGTAGGGAGCTGCGGGTGCTATATTCTGCTGGGGTTTGTGTTTCTCCTGCTGCGGGGCATGGTGCTAATCTGGAGTTTGTGGGCAACGTGTTTTCAAAACAAGGGTGGCTTTGATTTGCCAGTTTCTGGTTCAGCTCATCTGAGAGATTAATTATTTATCGGAGCAGAGAGAGATTAAAACTTCTAGAAATAAAATCTGAATACAGACTAGCTGCTTCTTCCCAGCAGCAGATGCTTGACACACACAGTGTGGCTGGTGCGGGACATCCCTCTTGCAGTGGGAGCGTTTTCCAAGGCCTGCTCCCTGCACAGGGGAAAGGCTGAGCTCTAATGCTGAATGCGACCACGCCGCTGTCAAAACCTCCAGCTGGCTGTGACAGCTCAGTGGGGCACTGCCACAAGTGGAGCCGGCGCTGGCCTTTTAAGGAGCCCTGGTCTGGGACTGGGCATAAACACTTTTCCCTTTCATGCTCATTTCCAGGGCAGGTAATTTATGTATCTTGGTAAGAACTGGCAACCATGTCCGTGCTTCTGTCCCTTTGTAATATCCTGTTGTTGCTTTCCAGAGAAAAATACCAGCAGACATTCAAGGTTACTTCCTTGGCATGCTCTGTGTGTTTTCAGGCTGATTGTATCTGCACTGCGTAGATGTTTCCTGACATGCTGTATCTCCCCCACTCTTGCATCACAGGCTGAGCATTAACTGTGCATGCCTTGCTGCAGCAGACCTTTCCTTTCTGACCACAGCCCCAGCTGTCTTTCACAGGCTCACTCCCAGCCACGTTTCCTCCTTTGTCCGACTCCCAGATTGCTCCTCAGACACTTCATGGTGCTTGATAAACCTTGGATGTCGAAGCAGGTCTTTCTTCAGAGCAGGAGATGAACGTGGCACAGATCAGATGCATACAGATGCTGGAAAGGGCCCCCACCTCTCTTATTTCAAGATAAAGAACATCTCTCAAGGTGAGAGATGGCAGACTGACAGCTCCCAAATGCTGTTCGCTTCTCTGCAGCACCTTAATGAGGAGCAGCCCCAGGGTCCTGGGGCTTGCCTGGTTCACTGACCTGGCACTGCCCCTTTTGCCCATCCAGACCTTGGGAAGTGTGAGCCCAGGTTTGTTGTTCCTCACTGCTCCAGGATGCCTTGACACTCCTGAAGGAGATCAGAGCTCATTCCCACATCCCCTGCCAGGCCGGGGCCGTGGCAGCACGGTCCTGCCCCAGTGCAGGGCCCGTATCATGTGTGATGCTGCAGATGAAAGCTTTGTTTGTTTACAAGCTTTCCTCAATTAGAACTCATTTGCTGCTCACACACTATATTTAAAAGCTCATGTTTAAATCAGCACTGGTGATTTAGGAGTGCCTGTTTTGTTTTCTTTCCTAGATACATACGATAATTCCTCCACCTGTTAAAAATCTGTTGCTAATATTTGCTGTCAGGTTTATTTATTTTTTTTTTAGTCCCCTGCCAGGATAGCCAGAGGCCTGCAAGTGTTTATTTAACTCTAGCTGTTTACTTCTCATAAATTTCTCTGCCTGAAAATCCATTTGGGATCAGACAGGAAAAAGCTTTGCAATCATGCTGGATTAGATTAAAACAGACAGAAAGTTTCAGCTTGGGCATTTTGGCAGCTCTGGATCTCTTCAGAGCTATTCTCAGTGAGGCTTTCCCACACACAGCCCCAGTGGTATGGAGGGGATAAGTCCGTGTCCTGGTCCCACTTTGTACCCCAGTGTCCTGGCCAGTGCAGGTGTCCCAGGAGATGGGGCAGGGCAGCAGCTCTGCCCATGGGATGCTTCCCTGAGCACCTTCCATCCTCAGGGGACTGCTCCAAACAGAGCCACTGCACCATCCCACGGGGGTGTGTGTGACCTTTTAGCCTTAATTTCTGCAGGTCAGTTAAGTAGAGAAAAATAAGACATAAATTTTTTTTTCTAGTTTATTTTTTTAAAACTTTCCAGTATTTTTTTATTCTGTTCATTCTTCATTAATTTTGTTAATTCATTGCACACTTATCATATAACTGACGTCTGTGTATATCTTTTCTCAGAACATCAAATCAATCTGATCAGATTCACAGATGGGAAGATGACTTTAGCCTGTCAAGAGAAGTTTTGTCCAGATTGCAAAACCCTTGCTATAAAAATTGTATTGGGTTTGTGTGCACTTATTTTACGGCACCTTTCCATGAATAAAGAGTGTGGGAGCTCCTGAGCCAAATTCCAGTGTAAACTTAGGAAACTCGGGGTAAGCCCAGGACGAGAAGACAAACTTCCTCACTGTGCAGATGAGCTGATCCAGCAAGCTTCCAAGGAACAGAAGCACACCCAAGGTTTGGAACATATGGCTTTGGGTTTCATCAGTCATTTATTTCAACAAAAACCTGCCCCGTCATGGTATCATTTGTAGAATTATCCCTTTCTGTGACTTTCTGTCCATCTACTGAATTTTTATGAAATGGAAGGTTTGCAGAGACCAAGACAGATTTTCTAAATGGCTATAGATTGGGATGTTGACACAAATGTTCCCATGTATGTATCTGATTGGGACACACATTTGTTTCCTCCAGGCCCCTGGGCCTTCCCTATACTTCATGCTTTAGCCAAGGGCCAAGTGCCAACCTCCATTTCCCACTTCTACACTTCGGAAATCAGCAGAATCATTCTGGATTCTCTGCAATGTGCATGAAAAAATGTCTTTTGTTCCTTTCATAATTTTTAGAACAACTTGAATGTCTTCAGGGATTCAGTCAGGAAACATAATCTTAAATAAGATAGAAACAAGAAAGTTGAGTCCTTGTTGTATCTTCCATGCTATTTCCATCTCCAATGTATTTCCTCTCTCAAATTGCTTCTCTCCAGAGTCACACTCTGCCAGAGATAACTAGGTGGCAGTGAGTGAAGAAAGGAACAGCATTGTCTACAGCTTTGAACCATGAATAGCCCTTGGAAAAACAGCAGCAGGGAGAGATACAAGCTCAGGTTGATAAAGCAGGTTGCCAAGTGACTGAGGACTTGATCCTGTTTCACTGAAGTTGGCGGTGAACTCCCATGGACGCCACTTTTATCCCTGCTCCCGGCCCATCCTGGGTGCCATCCACCAGGGCAGAGCGAGGAGTTCTGTAGGGATGGGCTGGGTTTGCTGCTGGTGCCTCCTGCTGCTGCAGCTGCAGGAACCAGAGTATCAAGTACCCACATGAAGCAACATGGGTCAGCTGAGGTTCAACATCGTGCTGATTCTGTGCAGTGCCCTTGGCTTTGTGCTGTGGCAGAGTGGGCACAGATGCACACACGTGTATACATCATATTTATGTAAATCAGGGCCTCAAAGTTGCAAGGAAAAGTCCCAGCAACAGCTGCCATTTACCAGCCCCCAGCGATGAAGATTAAGGCCCTGAGCTCTGTTGATACTGCAACTCATCCTCAGCTCTGGCTCCATCAGCCGAAGCCACCTGGCTGTACTGATCCAAACCTCTCCTCAGACAGCACAACAGGCTGACCCCATGCAAAGGGGTACCAGACCCACAACTGAGCCTTCCCCAGGTGATGGAAGAACATGGAGCAATTTAAGGCCATTTGACAGCTTCCCACTTCCCTGCTACCCTCTTCTGCCAGCTTGGTGCACATGACATGAAACACTGGGCAGCCCAGCAGCACAGCACTGCTGTCACTGAGACCAGTTCTCAAAACCCTGCACAATGTCAGCCAGCAAAGAGAAACCTCTTTATTTCAGTGCCTCTGAGGGGGCTAGATGAATAGCTGGACTGCAGCAGCCTAATGGATTTTGGAGGGGGGTGGGAAGCAGGATGGGACATGCAACAATTTGCAGGGAGGCGTGCGGGGAAGTGTTGTTGCAGCGATGAGGAGCGGGAGATGGAGTAACAATGGCTCCAGTTTACATTGTGCTGCGCCAGCGCTGTGATCTGCTGCCAAGATCAACCCTGGAGAGAGGAACTTGAAAATAACACGAATAGTGTGGCAAGAGAGATACCCTACAGCATATCCTGCTCCCTCGGACTATGCCTTTGAGTCAGGAGTGAAATATTGGAGCTATTGTGGGGAAGTGAGACTTAAAAATAGAAGGAGAAATTGCTGCTTTTTCTTTTTTTTTCCCTGCAAGGGGACACCAATTGTTTTTAAGTTGTGGTACTTCAAGTTTGAGTCAAGGAGGAAAACACTTCAAGGCATTGAAAGGGCTAGAAATCATGTCACTCATCAGCTGTGGTGTGAGAGCTGCCCCTTATCTCCATCGCCATAGCGATGCTGCTGCTCTCCCCAATGGGTTTCACACTGCTCCTGCATTGCCCTCCACGCTCGAGATCCTTTCAGAGGAGGCCTGGTTAATACCATGAGTCTCACAAAAAACTGGTGCTGAAACTCAGGTGGGTTAGCAGCATTTCTGGCTACACACGTGTGTTACCTGTGGGGAACAGAGGAAGGGCTGGTGCCCAGGATTCCTGTACAGGAGGTGAAGCTGAATTCCAGACAAAAACTGGAAATTCTCTTCTGTCTTGCAAGAGCAACAGTCTGGAACTGAAGCTGGGTTTAGGGAGTTACAAAGTTTATATTTCTTGCAGGGTTTTACCTCATTTGGATTTTTTGTTATTTCAAGGATCAGTGTGCTGGTAAAGCTTAGGTCTCTCTGGGTTTTCTAAGAACTGCATTTATATGAATGTGAGATGAAGCAGAGCAACATCAGATCTGGTCACAGTCATGTGAGTGCTGTTTATCTACCGTCTTCAGAAACAGCACTATCCTCTGTGTTAGCTCCTGGCTGGGTGCTTCAGGATGCTGCCAACACTGGACCTCTTGCAAGGGCCTTTTGGGAGCACAGAACCCTCCCTCTCTGCCTCTGAGCTTCCTCGGGAGTGGAGGGGCCAGTCTGGGATGCCAGCACCACCACTACAGCCAGACAGCTGTGGACAGCTTCCAGCCTTGCTCCCAGGGCTTGTCCCCCCATCCCAGACTTGCTGCTGGCCTCTGATGAGTGACTGCTGCCACATGGGGACAGGGCTGCTCCCCTACAAGGAGAGAGCTGCATGGTTTGTGTAAATATAGCACGTGACATTTATGTCTGAGTTTACCAAATTCGGCCCTTTCCCACTGGTAAACTGTGAGAACCAGCAGGGTTGTAGTGTTTATGGCCAGAAGGAACTGCTAAATCTGGATTTACACAGATCACTGAGCTCAGTCACTCAAACCCAGTAGCTTGTTTCACTGGAGCTCATGTTGCTCTGAAGGCACTGGGAGATGGGGCACCTCTTTCTCTTTGCCCCAGGAACGTGTCACCATTGCTGTTCACTCATGTGCTTTCCTTTTGGTTCAAAAATCCTTGTCCTTCTATGCCTTGGTAATGTTGCAGACCCCAGAAGAGTTGAATATATTCACCTCTCCAGAGCACACGCATCAGGCTCTCTCTCAATCCTCTTTGCTAAAATTAAGGAGGCTCTAGGCCTCTAAGGTCTGCCTTTCTCCCCTGCCTCTTACATCCATGAAGGATAGCATATATCCCTGCCAATCAGGATTAGAAACCTGGTCTCCCATGAATGATTTGAAAAATTCAGGATATTTCATCCTTTCCTCAGGCTCTAGAAAGTGCCTGACCAAACATTGGAATAAGACCCACCAGTGGCTGAGATCCTGTGGGCAGCAGGTGCTGGGCAAGCATCTCCAGGGGAGGTGGCCACCCTGGACAAGGAGCTGGTGGTTTCTATGGGATTCTGCTTAAGTGCAGGGCTCCTCCAGGAGCTCAGAGGAGCCACCATGCAATGGCTCATTTCTGCAGCAGATTCAATCAGCAAAAGGAAATGAATAAAGAGCAAACTATGGGTTTTAGAAGATGGAAAGGGAAGATAGTTTTTTATCTATGTAGAACCTGACAAAATACCCATATGCTGTTCAGAGATGGCATGACTTGATAAATGTGATGAAAATACAACATGTGGGCAGAGAAACAACTCAGGGCCCAGTACTGCACTGGATCTGGGTGTTGGCATCTCAGACGTTATCCCTGACCAGCCAGGACAGGTTTGATGCCAGTGTTGTGGGGAGCAGCCTGTGGTGTTTTGAGTCCATGCTGGAAGGAGGGGTATTGACTCAACACTGAAAGTGGAGCAGACTCTAAGCATTAGTTATGGGCTTTTCTAATGCCATTAAAAAGGAAAAGGAGAAAACCACCCAACAGCACCTGAATGCTGGAGGAACAGTATCTCGCCATTTAGAATCTGACTATTTGTGCATAGTTATATCAGTGCTTTCAAGTCCTAAACTTCTGAGAGAAGACTGGGGTGAGAAATTTCAAGATGCAGGACTTGACAGCCAGTACTGCTCACTGGAGAAAGAGATCTCCTTTCCATGCGTTTCTTATCTCAACACAAGAGGAGCCTTCATTCTGTGTTCAATTGGGTGTGCAGACTGGGCAGACACCTTCCTGCTCCCCTCCATCCCAAGCAAAACCCAAGTGCAATTCTCACCTCACTGTGCCTTTGGCTTTGCCCGGGGTGGAGAAGAGCCAGGAGCACTGGTGGTTCGCACCAGGGATGAGGAGAAAATGCCTCTTGCTCCCTGGCCAGCTTGTGCCTGGCCTGGTGTCTACCAAGACAGAAAAATTAGCAGCTCGGTCCATCTCCCATTTCTATTCCCTGGACACAATTATTGATCCTCACTGAATTGTCCTTCCTGCTGCAGAAAGCCCTGTCTCAATGAAGGTCCTTTGTGAAGTTTTATGCGGTTCAAACTTAGGCCACGTCCTGCATTTCTCATCAGAGTGCACCTAAAATTCTGACAATAACAAAACAAAACAACAACAACAATCAAGCAAAAAAAAAAAATAGCAACATATAAAACCAACCCCAAAAACCCCAAACAAACAAACAAATTAACAAAAAGTCCAAATAAACTCTCCACCCACAACTTGCCAAGAAAAACCCAAGGCCATAGTCGATAACTCCAAAGAATTCTCAGGGACCTTGCTCACATTCACCAAACAAATTCCTTCCTGGGAATCATTAGCTTGGTTGGAAGTGTTTTGTTGCCCTCTGTGCAGTGTTGGCTCTCAGAATCCTCTACCCACAGCTGGCTGACTCCAGGGAGGAATATTTCACTATTTCATCCACTAATCCACAAAATAATGTCACTGAAAGGGGGCATTACGTGGGGTGTGTTGGGTTAACAAATCATTCCTCCTTTGAAAAATAAAGTCTTTGTGCAGGAATACTTTGCCATGAATCCTTTGGTCTTCAGAAGAAGAAACATTTAATATTTGTTGCTTTCAATCTGGACAGTAGACCAAGAAGCCTTCTGCTGCAAAGCGGTTTGGATGCCACAGAGCAATCCATGGCCCACAAACATGACAAACTTGTCTTCCTTATGAGTAATAAATAATAAAAAAACACCCATCTTGGGAAGGAGAGAGGTGATTCAGCAAACACTTCAGCAGTGGCCTGGGTGGCATTAATCAGCTCTCACATCAGAGATGTTGTGTGTAGTCATCTCACAAACCAAGCTCGTGGCAGCAGCTCCTGCGCCTCTGAGTCAGACACAGTTCTGGAACCTCCAGATGCCGAATTTCCCAAGTGACCTCAGAGTGGTTTCCCAAATGGGGAGTCAAGTGCAGAGGATTTGGAGCCCACATATCTGCAGTGGGGCTGGGACACCATCCAGCTGTCAAGGGCTAAAGGGCTTTTTGTGCAGGACAGAAAGGCACAGGAGAGGAGCATGTGTTAAAAACTTACTGCATAAGGCCAGCTTTTGATGCAGCTTCTTTCTTCTGCCTTCCCCATTTTTATCCAGAAACTGAGATCTTGATGGAGAGTTAATGAGAACTTCTGAGAGCACCTGCTTGGCTTCTGCCCATACACAGAAACGTTCCCAGCCTTGCTCCCTAGGCCTGGGCTCGTGTTGGGTCTGGAGACAGCTGTCAGGGAGGGATGCCTGCCTTGGAGCTCAGAGCATGCCCAGCAGCCCAGCTCTGCACTGCTGATGTGGAGCTGCCCTGGGCATGGGCATCGCTTTCCACATACACTGTGGTGTGCAGATGTCGTGTTCATGGAAAGCCAGGAAATTTTGGAGATGCAAATGAGAGAACCTGTCTGGCAAGTGTTCCATGGCCCAGGAATTTGGATCCTCTCTAATCTGATGTCCCCTGTGTGCCTGCACTGGTCCTTCAGCTGTTATCCTCTCTGCAGAGTCTCCTTCCTTCCAATTTGTGTCTGTGCTGGATAGCCTGCAGTGAGGCTTCCCAGTGCCAGTCTGACATTTCTGGGAGTGGAGCCACTCCAAGAGCAGCTGAAGAAAAGTACCTCTGAATATTCTGCTTCTCTGCAATTTTTTCTCCTTACTGTGTTGTGCCATGAAAATTGATATGCCCTGGGTCCCTCTGCAGCCTTCTCCAGCTTCCATTTCTGCCTGCACCTCCCCAGGGACTGCAGCCAGGTTGTCTCCTGTCAAAGGTCACCAAGCAGCAGGGTTAATACAGCCACAGTTCTGTAGCACAACCCTCCTGAGCCAGAGCCCGGTTCACAAACTGCCTGGGGCACAGTTTGGAGACGACTTGGAGAAGGTGCTGCCTGCAGCAGCCCCCTCACCAAGGGATGCTCACAGGGTCTCTGCACCCTGCTGCATTCCGCTCTTCTCACACAGGTTCCCTGAGGAGCCCTTTCTGCAATATTGATACATTTACAGCAGGGACAAGAGCCCTGTGTCCTCAGTTTGGATACCTGTGGCTTTTTATTTTAAGAATGTCCATGACTGGGGGTTGTTGCTGTTTGTTTTCTTCTCGCAGGCTTTCCCATTCCTCACGGTCCTTAAGTGGCTTTCTGCCAGCTCTGCCACTCCTTGTCCCTCTGCCTGGCAGCAGTGCTGGTGATGACACATTTCACAGGTCTGTGGGAGAAATGAGTAAAATTACCCAGGATGAGAATTTCCTTTGCTGGCAGTGTAGAGTGACACAAATTTACTTGACTTTGAAACCCATCTGAGTTTGAAATATTGTTTCCAAACCAAAATATAATTAAAAAAAAAAAAGGTTGAAATCTCCTTGGAAGGGTACAAGTGGGACTTCAGATGTCAAAAGAACATTTTCCATCAATACAATCAATGATCCTTATTCCAGGCTTAGTGTTTTCTGAAGCACACTGATGTTTGCAATAGAAAGTGCATTAAAAATTAATGAAAAGTTGTCTCAAATAAAAAAAAAAAGGGAAAAAAAGAAGAAGGCTCTTAGAAAAGGCTGAGAAAATATCTTGACCTTGGCAACAAAGTGCCAGTACAACTTCCTGCAAAGTCACTCTTGGTTGAAAGCTACATGTTCCCACAGAAAGTTTGAATTTATTTAAGGAATGGCATTTTCTTTTCTTTTCTTTTTTTTTTTTTTTTTAATGCTACTGACAGAATAGGACTCAACCTGATTATTTTCAGGCAGCTGTCTAAATAAGCTATGACAAAAATGTCTTCTTGTGACACTGAAGAATGAGCAAAAGTATTTTTAGTCACTGAAGTGGATGTACTTAATATCACACATTTTCCCTCTACGCTTTTTCCAGGTTATTTCCCAAAGCTGCTGGGCAGCACATGTCTTTGCTCAGGAATTTCATCACAGGGTTTTTTTCCTTTTTCTTGGGCCCACCTGAGCATCCTGCTGCCATATTGTCCTATTCTCATTCTCTCTTTTCTGCCCCAATGTGAGTTGATTGCTTCTTCCTCCTCTTTTGTCAGCCTGATAACCTTTTCAGGATCCCAGCCATTTGTTCACAAAGTGTGTATTGGTGCCTACAGGCAAATTTTAAGTCCCTAAATCCCTTCTTAGATGCCTCAGTGGTGCATTGAATCAGGTTCAATAGCCTCTTAAGAAACAGACCCTCCATAAAGAGCCAGGGGACAGTCACATCCCTTTCTTTCCGCCGCAGTTTGCCCTCCAGGATGAATAGGAGCATCCCAGCTTGCAGCTGATTATTTTTTTAACACTTGGAGACATCTGCCTGGGAAAGTAACTGCCTCCCTGGGATGTGCACGTGTTTGTGCATCAGACATAAGTCAATGGAGGGCAATTCTCCAGAAAAGATCCTGGGCATGTGTGTGAGAGAAAGAATTTGCAGGGAGGCCCTGATGAAGCGAGGAGAGAGGCCCAGGAATGACCTTTTCCAGAGAAGGAGGAGGGGGAGGGCAGTGAATAAGAGGAGTGGACGCCAGTTCAACCACAGCGCCCTTTCTCCTTCTGCAGAAAGGAAAGGCAAACGAAGACGTGAGTGTGAGGAAACCCTGCATCCATTCCCAAAGATAGGCCAGATCCAATGACTGAGCCACCCAAGCCCTGCCATTTTCTCCCCATCCTTGTTCAAACAGCTTGTCCCTTGCTCACCGTGTCCCCTGTGGCTCAGCACGATGGCAGGGCTTGGCAATGGCTTCCCCTGCCCACACTGCCACTGCTCACAACAGTGCCACAAAAGAATCCTGCAAAATATGGGAGCAGGGATGGTGTTTGGCCCTCCAAGCCCTGACCCTCCAACAATTTAGTTAATGATTGTGGTTATCAGATACACTGGCTCAGCAGTGCATCCATCACCAGGCTGACAGGGATTCAATCCTACAAGGGGAGGGAATATACAAACACATTCAATCTCAGCCCAGCCAGCCCCCAGCGTGCCTCTGCCCCTAAATCCAAGAACAAACAGAGAGTTTCCAGCAGGGAAAGAGCTGCTGTGATTTATTGTAAAATAATAGACAAGATGGAGCTGTGGATGGTGGCAGTGCCTCAGATGCAGGACCAGCCCGTGAGATGCAGTTTAGCTGTTGATGCTCCCTGCAGGGCACTGAGAGGAAGGCAAACAAGGAGTGCTGATTTCCTCCCCATGACAGTCTTTGCCTGCTCCTCTGCAGGTTTTACTTGGTTTAGTGGGTTCAATCATGCAGCCCAAACCTGAAGCCAGCAGCTTGCTTTGCTGAACATAAGGCTTATTCCTTGCATCTCTCCTGTTCCAGTGTCCCAGCTCTGCACTAAAACCTCCTGCCCCATTTGTGTTCAGCCCCTGTCCAGGACACTGTGACCCCCTCTCCCCATCCTGACAGTTCTTCCACCCATTTTTCAATAGAATATTCTGCAATAAATCACAACAGTCCCCACATGATGAAAAACTCTGCTTGTTCTTGGATTTGGGGGAGGTGCATAAAGGTGCTGTGAGCCACAGCAGCCGCAGGGGTACCAAAGGGAGGAAGATGCAATTGATGCTATGGCAGCAGCAGTCCCGGGTCAGTTTGCCTGTGCTTGGACCCAGCACAAAGCTTGCAGCTGCTGGCTCATCCTTGTATTTTTGAATATCACAGTATATTCACGGTGAGAAAGATCTGAGGCAAAACACTGAAATACATTTGCTGAGATCAACAGCTTTTTTCTAAGAGGCTTGGAAAAATCTGGAAACATCTCCTCTGAAGAGGCAGTGCTGAAACAAGCCTGAACCCAGCATTTCTAAAGACAAACCTCTCCTTCTGCTCAAATGTCATCAGAAATTCCCACTCCCGTTTCATTATCTTGCCTAGTGTCATACGTGCATGGAGCTGACAGGAGGGAAGCACTGGGCATATCTCAGAGTGGGAGTTTTCACCTTCACAACCCCTTCATTTGGAAAAGCAGAGGTCCAGATGAAGCACCACCAAACCCTGGCTGCCCAGGAGCACCAGGAGACGACTGACCCCAGAGCAGGGCATGCATTACCCAGCCTGGTGTGCCTCTGTTTTGCACAGCAATAATTTCAGATATGGCCAGGGTTAATTACCTGCTCCTGGTTGCCACCGCCTGGAACAGGCCACCCTCTGTGACAAGGGCTGCAGTACAGAGCAGACCTGGCACTCGCTTCACTCCTGATCAGAAACTGGGCAGCCAGCACCAGGAAGGATTTGGAGAGGTGGAAAACACAGTACTGAAGTTTGTGTCTTATCTTGGGTCCCTCAAGCAGTCCAAAGCTTTGGCTCAGCTTTCTCCAAGCTTTCTCCTAAGCAGATGACACGAGCACAGGAAGGCTGGCTGTTGGATAAGGCAACACAGGCAGATCCTGGCTGATGGGTGCTCTCTAAAGTGTCCCACACCAAAGAGATTTGATGCTCCCTGGGCAGGCCCATGGGTAGCCAAAACCCCCTTCCCTGAGGTTTACAACATGGTGCAGTTTTTGTATGCCATGCTGCTTGAAGGGAGCAGCTGGCCTCAGATTTGGAGCTGCAATGAGCACACGGGTTTCCCCCTGCACTTCTCCCCTCTCTCCACGCTTTTATGGGATCCTCAGGGAAGCAGAACAGGGCTGTCAGCACAGGGAGGCCAGCCTGATCCATTTCTGGTAGCAGTGCTGCTCCAGAGTCCCTGGTTCCGCGCTGACAGGGTCCTGGAGGATGGGCTGTGTTAGGGAAGCTGCAATGCAGCACTGCGTGATAAGAGCAGATAAGAGAGTTCCTGCTCTGATTACAGCATGACCAAACAAGTTTCCTGATCCCCTACCCACGCCAACCACTCCTTGAGACAATACTGTTATCCAGGCGGGAATGTGCAGGCAAGCAGCAGCAAACCAGAGCCGCAAGCCCCGATGCCTTGTGGCAAAGAAACGTCCCTGTGTACCCTCATCCCGGGCAGGGTGCAGACTCAGGGACTCGGGCAGGGAGACTTCAGCAGAAATGTCCTGGCAGGGCATCAGGCTTGGAGGAGATGGAGAGAGGGGAGCTACAGTGAAAGGAGAACAGGATATGAACCAGTGTGGAAAGTATGACAAAAAGCAGCTAAGATTACACAGCAGCAGTTTCTCTTTGCCCAGCGGCAGTTTGCAGTTGGGTGCCGCAGGGGAACTGAGGCTCACAGCAATGCAAATGTTCTTCACTCCATCAGCTCTCCCTTGCCCCTCTGGGGATGCCAGGACTGCACCACTGGGGTGGTCCAGCACACCCCGAGTGGCTCCAAACCACTATGGCCTGATCACCTAGGCCAGAAAAGCTCTCTGCACCCTTGCTTGTGTGCTGTGGGCTTTGTTGGCTTGGCTGCCAGGGAAATAAACCCCATCAGGCAAACTGGATCGAGCTCTGTCACTGCAGTCCCTGCTGTCTCAGGACAAGCAAGGCTTGGAGCTCTCAGTGATGTTTTCTCGTGGGACTGTCCATTTGCATGGGCACTGAGCTGGGAAAATGCTCTTACCCAACACCAGACACATCATTATCAGGCTGATATTGATATTCTAGGGTAGACCATATGCTGACCTGTGGGGAAAGACTTTGATGAATTAGGGCCTCACTCACAGGGTTTCACCTGCCTGATTTCCCTTGAGTTATCGAGGGAAATCATCACTTTCCTTTGAAGTGATCACAGGGGTTTCTGGTGCTTCACAGCGTGCTTAGCTGCTGTCCCTGCTGCAGACTGAAGCAGAGGGCTCCAGACCTGCCCAGGACTGCACCTCTCTGGTCTTTTCCATACAGGTACTTGAAGGAAACAGATCTGATTTTAGCAGCAGACCTTGCTGCGGCACTGTTGTATATCCAAGCCCTCAAGTAAGCACACAGACACTTACCATGGGATATTATCATGTCCTTATGGCAGTGAAGCCATCAGGGCTAAGGCATTGGGAAACTTGGAGCACCAGTCTGATGAGGAGCAGCTGAGGAACCTGGGGTTGTTCAGGGAAGGAAAGAAGGCTAAAGGGGGACCTTATTGCTCTCTACAACTGCCTGAAAGGTCATAGATGGGGGGAGAGTCTCCTCTCCCATTTAACAAGTGATAGGATGAGAGGACACGGCCTCAAGTTGCACAGGGGAGGTTTAGATTGGATATTAGGGGAAATTTCTTCACTTAAAGGGCAGTCAAGCACTAGAACAAGCTGCCCAGGGAAGAAGTGGAGTCACAATCCCTGAAGGAATTTAAAAGACATGCAGATGTGGCAGCTGGGGACATTTTAGTGGTGGCCTTGTCAGTGCTGGATTAATGGTTGGGCTTGATGGCCTTAGAAGTTTTTCCCAACTTTAATGATTTTACAACTTTATGAAACCAAGGCAGATGCAGCCCCGTGTGACTCAGTGCACAGCTCAAAGTGGTTTTTGAGCCTCTTGTTTTCACAGGCTCAGTGAGTCTGTGCTGATTTAATTTGGGTGCCCAAGCTGCAGCCTGGGCAAAAACACCACGTCATGCCAGGGTGTGCATCCAACATGTGCAGCCAGGACAAAGGAGCACACAGGGGCCCGTTAGACCACGGTATTCAGCAAAGAAATAGCTTTCCCCTCAAGAAAGATCTTTCCAGCTATCTCAGAGGGCTCATTTGCATCAGGAGAGCCTGTTTGTGCCTCTGAACTCTTCCTGGCCTGCCTGAACTGTGCCACCCCAATGGCTCCCCAGGAATGTTTTAATAGGCACCACTGGGTAAAACTTTGCAAGTCAGAAAGGTGACCAGAAAAAAACACTCTGAAGTTATTTTTCCCCTCATTAAGAGCTAATTTGCATAAATACAGGCAGATCACCAGGGGTTTCTGCTGTTCTTCAAACCAGCTTCTGCAAGGGACTCATGAGGCAGAGACAATCTCTTCCTCTCAGAAGCAGTGAAAGTTTTCTGGTAAATATCTCTGCAGATGTCCTGAGGTGAAATGGTTGAACACAGGGTTTTTCATTAATCTTCATGGGATGCTTAGCCCTGTGAACACCTGCTGGGTGAGCTACCTCCTTTCATCCTGAGAGCTGGGTCAACAATTGTGGTAGACCTTCTCCTGGTGTTTTGTATCTTGGGAATTGCACCTTGGCAAGGGGCTGGGAGGTCAGAAGAGAGGAAAATGGTGTGTGTCATTTGGCCAGCTCAGACCCAGTAGATGAGGAGGTGTGTGGAAATAAAACACATTAAGGATAGACTCAGATGGTGGCAAAGATTTCTACTTTACTGAGGAACCACCTGCTGAGTCTCCTGATCCCTACCACTGCTCAGCAGATAGGCAGCTCTAGTGTCAGAAGCTTAGCAATGGTAATTTATCATGTTTGAAGGTGCAATAGGTCTCTCTAGATGTAATTAAGTGCTCTCTCAAAGGAAGGGACTATTGCTAAGCCTTGCAGGCATGTTTACTTGACCACAGAGGGCCCTCATCAGAACATCCAGTACTAATATATTATCACTAATGATGACAACCAACAATTTCTTCTCCACATGAATTACAATTACACATTCTTACTTGGCTGGAGAGTCCAATTATCCACAAGGAAAATTTTTCTCTCATACAGGGCAAGAAATATTAGCAATACCTACAGGTTGTTCTTTCCCACCTTCTTTTTTTTTTTCATTTGACTCTTTGTTTTCCACCTCTAATTTGTTTCAAATTATTTCCAGCATTATTAGATTGGTATGAATGATCATCTACCACTTTTCTCTTTCACCAGAATCTTTTTCAGATTCTCCATGTTTTTACAGTTAGCCCCAAGGTGATACTTGATCCCTCAAACCAGCCACCACAACAGAGTTTATCAACCTTTATTTCATCACCAAACACTTCTTCAGCACGGCATTTGACATCTGAGCTGTGTGTTCCTCTCACCTCAAGTTCACCTTTGCAAAGTGTTCCTTCTCCAACAAGCACATTTTAAGGACCACTGCCCTGGTGTCCCATGCTACGTCCTACCCTTGACATAACAAATTGCTCCATAAAGATCACAGGAGGCTGAAGCAGTTTGGAGGAAGGCTGCTCATCCCAGTGCAGTCCAGTGAGCTGGAGGAGGCTATTCCCGTGTGGAGCAGTGATACCCTGAAGCAGTGCCTTAGGAGACCCGCAACCCAAAGCAACAGCAGCGGCTCTTACCTCTGCTGGAGGTGAAATGTGTTGAGGCACTAGTGTGAAGGAGTTTTGACTAGACCCCAAAACAGGTGAACTGACATGAGAAGGAGGCACTAGGAAGGCCTGAAACTGCAGGAGAAAGTCATGGCAATCTCAGCCACCTCTGGCAGGAGGCACTGATTCCCTGAGCTGATGTGGAGGGATGGGGAAGTGTTGTGTTATCTGGGTTTAAAGCACTTCCCCAGCTCCTCTGTGAATTATCTTCTGAAGGGCACAGTCCAGAGCTCAGCAGTGCCTGCTGCCACATCCTCCTGGCTGGATGGCTGGACCGCTCCTGAGGGAGGACTTAGGGCTGGTAGCACCCAGGGAAAGCACATCAGCACGCAGCAGGGCAGCCAGCACCTGGTCCAACCTCACTGTCCCTGATAATGAAACCCCTTCTGAACAAGATTTCCCTCCCTGTGTCTGCAAGACAATCTCCAGGCAAGTCAGGCTTGCTCTGGTACACTGCCCCATCACTCATCTGTGCCCCAAGGGACGGAGACACAAGTGTGTCCCTCTGTGACAAACTTGTCTTCTGCTGTGATGCAGAGCCCACATCTCAAGTGTGCTCTGAGATGTAAATCTGAGATGTAAACCCGTGCTCTTAGGTTGTGTGGATGCTCATTCTAGGCCTCTCCTAGTAAAAGTCCTCTTTTATTTCTATCTTCCCCACCACCCCCAAAATTGTTACATGACCAAAAAAGTGCTTAATCAAGGAAACAGGAGCAGAGCCAGCACCGTACCCATTGTATGTTTTACCCCACATACTGTTTGGATGTATTGAAGAGAACTCATCTCTGAGGGCACACTGAGGTTTATGAATCCCCAACATGTCCCAGCCACAGCCAGTGTTACACTCTCTGCTCCAATGATTTTGCTGCATCCTGTTGAGTACCTGCCTATCTAACCCTTCCTTGATTAACAAAACTCTGCAGCCACTTCCTGCTGTCATTCCCACTTCAGTGCACTGAAACATGCTGGCAACCTGTCACCAATTCCAGCCAGGCAGCTGGGTCCAACCCTCAGGAATTGGGCTATTACACTCAGTGGGGTTTGCTGCCCACAAAACAGACCCGAATGTCACCCACATTCTTCTTGGAGCCTTCCCTTGGCTCGCAGGCCCTGCTGCAGCCCGGCACAGAGCCTGCCCTGCACAGCAGAGCCCTCCTTCCCACTGGGACAGGCCGGGAAGCGCTGGAATCTCATTCATGCATCTGCTTTGCACCGCTGCTGCCAATCCAGCCCGGGCTTTAGGAGAGGAGAACATGATCACCTCGTGGGACGCTGCTGGAGTCACTGCACAAGTAGAGGAGACCATCTAATCCTTGCATTCCTGCAGGAAATAAAGCCCCCAGTGAGATAAACATAAATGGCCAACGGTGTGTGTGTTATTTTTAAGTCCAAAATCCTGAAGGCAAGGTTTAAAGGAGAGTCTCATGGCATATTTTTCATGAGCTGTCTTAAGTCCCCTTGTCTCTTGCCTGGATTGCGTCAGCCAGCAGTGACATATTTTGGTGCAGGATCTGTCTCTGTCCCTGCTCTCAAGGCACTTTAAGCCTGGCTGGAGCAGGCAAACTGAGACACAGAGCAAATGCTGGCTTCCATCTACATATCTTGTCATCCAGGATTGACAGAGACCACAAAGTGGCCTCATGAAGGAATAAAGTCAAATGATACGGCTGCCTGATGTTCCATGTTACACCCTGCCTCTCCTCCCCGGAGCTGAGGGGAGGGTCACCGTGCCCTGTGTTGATGTCCCTGCCAGCAGCCAGCTGTCCCTCTCCAGCCAGAGGCACTGACACAGCCCTTCTGTGCCACATCACGTCCTCCCTGCCACCCTGAGCACTGAGTGGGACCTGAGGATGCAAAAGTTCAGCACATATCTTCCTTCCCCTCCTTGTTTTTCTGACCATGGAGCAGCAGGGCTACACCAGTGACCACAGCATTGCTGCTCCTGGTCCTGCATGCTCAGCTCCCACAGATCATCGTGCCAGTCCTGGCCCGACAAAAATGAATGAATGTGCACTATGGATGTGTCTAAGTCCCATGTTCAGCAGCTTTGTTGTTGTGTGGGGCAGCATTAGGTATAAAATGTTAGTTTCATCTGCAGAAGGCGGAGGGAATGCACCCAGCCTGAGCAGCAACCTGCTGTCCTTGTGCTCACTCGGCCATAGCTGAGCATCCCAGGTAGGCACTGGCACTGCATGACATTGAGTAATGGGTTCCTGCTCAACCCTTTCTCCACTGAAAGCAGCTGCAGAAGCAGTGGAATGGTCCCCAAAACTCCACACTCTCTGACACACTGGTGTTTCCACATCCCAGCAATCATTTCTGAGAGTAACGTTATTTTTGTGTGGCTGCTTCAGCCAGCTGATACAACCATAAAGTACAACCAGCTTTGGCTTTTGCAATGTTTCCCACTCTAAAATGAAGATGAATATTTTTGTTACTGTGCAGATGACTCTTGCTGAAAGAAGGAGCTGTTCAGTCTGGGATGAAATCCGGATTGGATTTTGGGATTGGTTTTTTGGGAGGAAAGTTGACTTCTGGGTACAAAGAAGCCCAGCTCTTTCCACATATGGAAAGAATTGGGGCTGAAGTCAGAAACCATCATGTCACAATGTCCATGAATTTTGAGAGGTGATGGGAGGGAGCCTCAGGGCTGAAGGATGAGTGTGGTTTCAACCCATATTTCAGGATGGCCTCACCTGTGCTTATCAAGCATGTGCTGACACTTTATCCTTAAATCCCAATATCCCTGGGCTGTGCATGCTGCTGCTCCCATCCGTACTTCTCAGTGTAAAGAAACAAAGACATATGACACAGAAAATTACCATTAATGCTTTGTTTATGTATGACAAAGCTGTTCAAATGAGCTCTTTTTTGATTTTTTTTTAGCTTTGGCTGTGACATCCTCCCGCTTGCTCCTCTTTTCAGTGACCTCATGTGCATTTTTGCTTTTCCTAATCCACCTCTTTCTGTCCTGTCTTCCATCACCTGAAGACCCCAGCTCTCACAGTCAACTCAGATTAGGGAAATAAGGCACACATTGCTCTACCACTAGTCCAGTTTCTGAAATTCCCTTTCCTCCTCTACTGTATCAGGCTGGCACCTGTGGGGCAAGAAGGGCTGATGTGAAAGCAGCATCCCTTGCATAGACAGGACAAGAACCTGATCATACGGTCCAGTCCCTGCATCTCTGGAAGTGGATAGCTAAAAGTAGCAGTGACTCACGGGTGGCAGCAAAATGTTCTGCAGAAGAACTAGAGCTTCTAATAATGGCCTCATCCCTGCTGGGTGAGGCATTGGACATCATCTTTGGACTCCCTTGGAACAGGGGACTGCTTCTGATGTGATGAAGGAGAAACAATGGAAAGGAAACAACAGCATCATTTTGGGGATGGAGGTGAGGGGGCCTTGTGTCTGAGCTTTTTAATTAGTTGAGTCATGAGAGTGAAAGAAAATCAGTTTAAAGAAGCCAAACTGACTTAATTAGCAATATGATTATGAGTGCACTGCCTTCCCAGGCATAGGAAAGGTTCTCATCTTCACCAGTTTCATTAAAATAATGACTCATACTCCCTCTTCCTCCCCACCACCCTCACCATAGGTCCTCCCTCTCCCATGCCTGCGACTGTGCTGGGATATGCCCTCGATAATCTTCTGCTATCCTGGGGGCCTGGGAGGCAGGAGGGCCATGGAAAGAATCCCAGCGTTTCCATCTGTCGAATTCCCGAGCGGCAGAAACCTGACCCCGCACGGAGCGGGGACGAGCTGCATTATTGCTGCTGTGGCAGAGAGAGCCCTTGTCATGCATTATTAAGTGAGCTCAGAGAGGGAGAGACACCGATGAGAGGGTGAGTGAACCTGAAAAGTGGAAAAGTCAAAACTACCCCCGTAATAAAACATAAATTTAAAAATAAATCCAGCCCTGAGCAGCCTCAGCAGCCGATGCGGCAGCAGCTCCCATAGGCAGAGCAGAGCAGGCACGGAGACATGACAGCCATGCTGATGGTTTGCTGCAGTGGCGTGGGGTTTTTCCAAGGTTTTAGCCAATTTGTAGACAGGGAAGGAGCCTCTGAAAAATGAGGCAGTAAATGTTAACGTCTGCAACACACTTGTTTCTGTCCTAATTTGCCCAGTGCTGAGGGACTGGGAATACTTTGCCATTGGATGAGCTGCCAACCCCACAGACGTGGGGTGGCACTGCTGTCACCCAAGGCTGCTGGACACCGTGGTTGGTCGGCACATCCCCTTGCTCCCAAAGCACATGTGGGAATGTTGGCAGGGCCCCTGCCCCTGGCAGAGCCCTACCATGGCCGCAGCACTCCTAAACCATCTGCTGAAACTGCCTGGGACTCGCATTTAGCTGTGCAGCCCTGCTCCCAGCCAGACTGCTGCCCTGTGAGACTGCACAGTGTGAAGTGCAGAGGAAGATGTGGGTGCAGGGTTTGCCCTCTGGGACTCCATCACCCGTAGAGGTGGATGGGATCCGATGTGGGGTGGAAGGGAGACCCCAGAAGTCACCTGCAGTCTCTGCACCACTGATCGGGGTCACAGCAACAGCAGGAGGGCTTCCACCAGCACCCACCACTGAACCCACCTGAGGGGAAGGGCCTGGAGCAGACATGTACATTTGGGCAGGTACCCAATCTCATCCCAGTCTTTCCCTGAGCCTGTTTAGTGATGCTTTTATGGATGCTTTTGCCAATTTTCCAGCCCACTGGCAACTATTCCTTATATAGAAAAACAAGGGCATAGAGAAACTCAATGTGTTTCTAGCTGCTTTTAATGAAATTTAATAACTTCAGCAAGGAAGCAGAATCAGCCCAACTAATTTTTTGTGAACCCAGATTCTGTAACTGGAAAGCCTGTCCCAAGCGGAGGAAAAATGGCCACGCTTGTTATTTGCAGAAGAGGCAAAATTGCGGAGGGCCAAGTATTGCAAAACGCCAGGTTCTGCAGAAGGTGATTTATAGTTACCTGCAAAGATGTGACTAAGGAGCTCAGGAATCCCAAGCTGAACAACAGCCCATTGATAAGCCCCAAGACACTGCAGGCCAAACTCTTGGCTACCCCCCAGCTGACCCCTGGCAGTGTCCTGCACTTGCCTGAGAGGCAAATGTGTGCAGGGGAGAGGCAGTGGGGAGCACAGGAGGGCACTGCTGCAGGCCAAGGGCTCCACACGCCAGGAACTCCACATGACAGGGCTGGTTTGTTTTTGTCAGGAGAGGATGCACCAAACCCGTCGCTGGAGGCAAGGGGCTACATCTCTGTCAAGGGGCTGAGGGTCAGACCTCTGATAATAGTGTTGTGAGTTTTTTTCAGGGATGTTTTCTTTCCACTCGTGCTCCCGGAAATGCAGAGGCACACAAATAGAAAAGGAAAAATCAATAAGCATTTATGAGCCATGAAAAAGCTTTCTTCTTGCTCAGGTAAAATCTCAGTTGTGCTCTTATGATTCATTGAGCTTCCCTCTCCCCCACAGGCAAGCAGAAATAAACAGGAATACTTTCAAAATTCAGGAAGGGCATCCTCCCTCCTTCCCTCCCTCCCTTCCTCCCTCTCTCCCTCCCTCCCTCGTTTCCCCAGTACAAGTAGATTTTTCTGTAGACAACTCAAATGGTTATCTCTGAAAACTTCTAAATTCCTGAACCTGCTTAGTTTGCTGCAGCATAGCCTGGAATAAAGGCAGATGGTCATCCCAGCCATGGATATGTCCCTTCATCACACATTTCCCTGTGTACCAAAGCACTCCTCCAGTCCAGTCCCCTGAGCTCCACTTTTGCTCTCACTGTGGTCAGAAGCAAAACTTCCCCTGGCTCCAGCGGGAGCAGGAGCAGGTTTCACCCAGCAAATCCACCCATATCACCATATGTTGCTTTCTCTGGGGTTCTGTTTTCCTTTCAGCCCTATCTGCTCCATCAGAGACGGGAGCTGGTGGCGGTGGCCGCGCGGGTGTTTGCACAAAGGCGGTAATTCAAGCCCTGGCGGGAGCTGTTTTGGCAGCGTAGCCAAGGCACTGCTCCCTGCTCCAGCTGACCTCTCCTCAGCAGCCCTGCCCGCCCTCCTGGCTGGGTGCAGGTGGCTCTCACCCCAGCCTTTCCCCTGCTGTGCTTCCTAAAACCTTTTTCCTGCGACTCACTTGTGGATGGAGCAGCTCCTGCCCTGCTCAGCAGGACACCTGAAGGTGTCTCACGGGACAGTTCACACCCTGAATTATTTTTAAGACCGTGGGGCCAAGTGTGCCGGGCAAAGGCAGCAAACTGAGCCATTAACGTAGCACACATCTAACAGCACTAAGAGCAGGTGCTGACAGGGATTTGACTGGTGTAGGTCTTGGCTCGGGCAGGAGAGCCAGATGCTGCTCTCACCCTGCTGCCCACACCGTGACCTGCTCTCAGTGCCTCTACTGCCTCATGCTGCCGACAGGTATTGCAATTCAAAGGAAATCATGGCTTTTTGTCATGTAACTGTTCCATTTGTTGGTGAATCCTCGCATGGATGCTACCCAAGCCGTTTTGCTCATCCTTTTCAGTGGTCCGGAGCAGTGCTCTCTGGCCTTTCCTTGCAGACACTTTATTTCAAACTCCTTGCCCCGCTCCAAGGTCTCTGTAGTGAGTTTGCTACTCCCAACAGGCTTGGAAAAGTGCAGGGTGAAATTCCCTGTAGCTGCACATCTCAGTTCAGTTTCTCCCTGCTGCAAGAAATTCCAGGATGAAGAACAGTCAGATCAAAGAGAGACAATCCCAGCTGAAACATGCACAATTTGCATATTCCATTAAAAAAAAAAAAAATCAAAGGGGAGGGTGTGTAAAATATTTGCGCCCTGGAGCATATACATTGTATGCCTCAACAAGATGCTCCATGTAGGGCTTATACTTATTTACTCCGATGCCTAATAACAAAAAAAAAAAAAAAATCTGTTGTAATTTGCACATCCCAAAAATTTCTGGCTCATCTGATATGCAGACAATCTCCTTGAAAGAAGCATAGATACCCCTAAAAAAATCAGGCAGACTTTTGGCAAAATGCTTACTTTTGAAGGTCAAACTAAATACATTCCTTGTGCAGTGGGAGGTCCCCATTGATAGAAATCTTTATTGCTCTGGTTTTGCTGTTTCATTTAGCATTTGATAGGCTCCAAACACAGGGGAGGTGAGTGGAGGATATGTGGACCTTTCTCTGCCAAATTTTAGAATGGCAGCGTGAAAAGTCATATTGGCAAAGCTGAGTTGGTTTTAGGCTGAGGAAAGCATGGGCTAAAAATTAAATTCTTCTTCTGGCTCTGCTGGCAGCCAGCTGGATGACAGTGACAAGGTCACTGCTCTGTGCCACTGTTTCTCAATCTACTAAAAAAAGTTATTGATTCCTTTTTGTAGTACTTTGGGACCAACTGCTGGAAGACGATCTGTATGAACCAGACACCATTTCTGTTAGCATTAATATTCTTGCTGCCTTTTATTACCGCAGTGGTGGCTTCTAAGGCTGTGAGCCCATGTTGCTCTGCCTAGGAGTCTGAGCACAAGGTGGGTGACACTCCTGAGTTCCATAACTGTGTCCTTCTTTCTACCTAACAATTCCAGCTTCTCAGTGTGTGCCGAGCGGCACTGCCTTCCAGCAGGAGACAGAAATAAAAGAGCAGGTTTATTGGAGAGGTGGGTCACAGGGCTGCCCTGCTGATCCCCGTCTCCAAAGGCTTTCTTCCAGCAGTGGTTTGCACATCAGCAGGCCTTGGGGGAGGCAGGAAGGCTGCAGGGTGGCACGCAGAGAGCAGAGGCAGGGGAAGGTGATGAGTGCACGCCCAGGTGGAAAACACCACTGGCAAGAGCAGAGCATCTCCTCCCCGCTGTGGCTGCCCCAGCCCATCCCCGGGCAGGAGCACAGCCCTTGGCTGTCCCGTGCACAGCTGTGGGCTGAAGGAGACACACTTCCCCTTTTCCCTGCGGGGGTTTTCTCTGGGTGAAGCCCTCCTGTGCCAACACCCCACACTCGCTGAAATCTCCACCCTGCCATGCACCTCATCCTGCCGTCCCATGGCCCTCCTCCTTCCCCTTGAAGGGACCAGGCACTGCAGCCATGCATGCCCTAAGAAAGGTTCTGCCTTCCTCCCACGGAGTATTCCTGGCTGTTGGCACTCCACAGCAGCGCTGCATTGATTTGCTGAAAGGCAATGGTCGAGTCCCTCATCATTTATTGAGAACCAGCCCAGTGCTTTTTGCTGACTCCCACACCTTATGTGGCTCACATAAATCTGGTGCCAGCAGCGAGTCATTTTTGAGAATACAATTCCTCTTGCAGAGCATCTTCCAAGAAAAAATAATACTCTGGAAGAATGTACCTTGAGACATCAAGCATTTTAGTGCTGGTTTGTTTGCCTTTTCCAACAGTCTGCCTTTAAGGTACATCATTTCTGGCATCAGGTTTCCTCACGTAGAGACCATTTAAGTACTTAAGGTGCTCTCTATGTACTCAGCCAAATGTTTTGCCAAGAAACCTAGAATTTCTTTGCTTTAGAGGCATAAAGTCTTCCATCTGAGTCTTAATTACAGGGTTGAATACACAATGAAACTGCAGCTAAGCCCCTACATGTATGGAATGTAACACCACTTCACTGCGCCTCACCTGAAAGACAACTAGTAAAAAAGCCACAGATGAGTAATAAACTGGAAGGACACTAATAAGAAAAGAGAAAATATTTAAATAAAAAATCACCCTCTAGTAAATAATTAGCTTTTCTTTCTGATTTTGCTCCTCCTGATAAAAGACAAAGAGCCCTGTCAGGAAGTGACTCCATCTGAGAACCTACTTCCAGAAAATGTGGTTTTAGTGGTCTAGACCGTCTTCTCATGGGCGGGGGAAGGGTGAGTCTGAACCCATCTGCCTTTGAAGCACTCTGAAGTGGCAGGTGACGAAGCTCTCCTGAATCACGATCCTGGACTGGGTGTCCCAGGGGAGGCAGAAGGAGCAATGGAGTCCTAGACCTCCCTGAGGAGGAAGCCCAAAAGCCATTGCTGCTGGGATATGTCCTTGGTGCTATCAGTGATCTGCAGTGCTGGAAGTCAACAGGAAATTTTCCTGGGTTTCTGTGGGCAGGAGGTCAAACCAATCTGCAAGGCTCGTTCTGCCTCTGGGCACAGGCTGAGGTGTCCTTGAGGATGTGGAGAACACAGATGGTCCTTCGAGGCTGCCCTGCAGCTCTCCAGGGCACTGCAAAGCTGTGGGCAGTGGTCTCAAGGCCATGCTTGGGCCAGCACTGACCATGGTGGCACTGTGCCCGCCTGCCTCGAGCTCCCCTCCACACCCTTTCTGTCACAGGAGCTGTGCCACAGGGTTTTGGTGTGATGAAACTCTGTGGGTAAAAGGGATTGCCCAGCTCCAGGGACAAGGAAGGGGAGAAGGGAGTCTCCTTCCCTGGGAAGGCGACGGGACAGGCTGAGCTGAGGCAGAGCATGGGGTGAGAAGTGCTGGAGAGGCACCTGGGCTCCTCTTGCCACGGCAGCCAGCTTTGCCTTTCCCCTCCTTGTGGCTGCTGTGCCACCAGCCACAAAGAGCCCAAAGCCAGAGTGGAAGCCCCCTGGATAAACACCTGGCATGGCTGGGCCGTCTGCTCAGAGTCAGAGGCAGGAAGACAACAAACAGCAAGAGAAAGTTATTGCTTCGACAAAAACGTGCGCTGGGGTTCTTAGCAGGAGAAGCCTCATCAAAGCATACCTGCAAGCAGGGAGCATGCTTCACCCAGAGCACACAGTCCTCATATTTAACCTGTAATTTATTTTTTTTTCCATAGAAAGATCAAATTAGCTGCTTTAGCTCCATCCCTAATTAAACGTTTTTCCTTTTTCCTTTTTCCAAATGGCAAATTCCTGCGAATTCAAACAAGTTATATCACCTGGCAGAATTAATTTTTAGTCAGGACATGCCTGTCATTCCAAACAAATTAGATATCTGAAGGGGAGGGTTTAGCTGCATTTCTCTGCACTAACCAAACCAAGGAGTAAAGATCCACATGGGGCCAAAAATTATATTCTTCAGGCGACAGCAACCCCTATGCATACCAGCACCTCGCTCAATCAGAGAGTAAACACCCATTGTACACGGGCATATGCTGCTGTGGGTCTCTGAACCCATGTTTAATGACCTTGTCAGGGAATGTGTGTGCTGTACTCTTACATTTTTAAGAAAGCATAATGGTGCTTTTGTCTTCTGTTTTTTCCTGTGTGGCAAGTTGCAGCTAGTCTTCAAACTTAGCTTAGAAACTTCACTAAAACTTCACTTGTTACTTCTGGACAGTTCTCTAGACACTTCTGTGCTTTCTTTTTTTTTTTTTTCTTTTTTTTTTTCCTTCTTTTTTCCTTTTTAAAATTTTTCTTTCTCTTCAGCTGGGTGTCTTAGCAAATACCAAACTCTCTTTTTTAGTGCCGTAATTGATAGTTTGGGGACCAGCTGTGTGTTTGTGCACATGGGCATCTGCAGACCCACAGTCTCCAGTCCATTGGACAGCCGTGTAGCAAGAGAGCATAACCTGAAGACCTAAAATAAACACTAATGCTCCATTCAAAGGGGCCTGATGTTTAGTGACTCATTCAGGAGGGAGGTTCACTAGGTGGATGTCCTTTAACATGTGCCAAAGTCCCACAACTCTAAATTAAAAACTCTACAAAGGTTTTATAGACACTGAGAAGACTGAAAGTGCAGGATTCATGACCAAAGTGAAGTTTTCTCTCCTCCCCACCTGGAGGCTTTCAGGAGAAACTAGGATATGGAGTGGTAGGAAAAAGGGAACAAGGGAGAATGGCCTTAAGCTGACAGAGGACAGGTTTAGATTAGATATTAGAAAGAAATTCTTCCCTGTGAGGGTGCTGAGGCTCTGGCACAGGTTACCCAGAGCAGCTGTGGCTGCCCCATCCATGGAAGTGCTCAAGGCCAGGCTGGATCTGGTTTTGAGCAGTCTGCTCTGATGGAAAGTGTCCCTGCCCATGGCAGGGGAGTTGGAGCTGGATGAACTTTAAGGTTCGTTTCAACCCAAAGCATTCTGTGGTTCTTTGATGCCCTTTTTGCCTGTGTTTGTCCTGGTGTGGGTGTGCAAAGCTCAGGTGCAGCTCATCAGCTTGCCCCTAATTCACAGCTACAGGCTTCAAACTCTGCTGCTTCAGGCATCCAAACCTGCAGTTCTGCTAGAGAAAGGGACACTTCATTACAGACAAGATAACAATCTGTGTGCATACCCCCAGAAAACGGATACAGAAACTCCATATAACTTTCTTGTAGCTGCCAGTGGAATTGGGAGGTTCAAGAGGACGTTTGGAATTAGAGGGAAATAGGAACTCTTCAATCACAGCAACAAGAAAGAAGACAGGTCTTTTGATGGCTTTTCTCAGTGCAGCTGGGGATTTTTCATAATTCCTTATTTTCTTTTTAAGCAGTTTTCATTACCAGAGAACTGCACACATGGCATGAGAGTAGGATTCACCTCACAGCATTTTAGATGTTCACACCACTGCTGTCTTATCAGAGTTCTCCCCATAGCTGTGTACCACAGACTAAAGGATAGCTGTAATTATTTTGGGCACCTATTTCAGCATGAGATAGATCCTTCTTGAAGCCATTGACTCTAAAAAGAAAACAGCAGGTTAGATGGTAACCAGATAAATGGAGGCACCTCAAGCTAGTGAGATGAATTTCACCCGAGGTACAGTTTAAGTGTTGAACTGGTCTACCAGCCAACTGCTTTGGCTGCAAAATTTGTAGGAAAATTAGTCAGGGAGCTGGAGGAATCTGGCTCTAGGCAAGGAACATTTCCATCTCCTGGCAGGAGGAGAAGTCACTGGGAAGCAAACAATTAGGAAAGTGTATGAATATTAAAATTCTAATGGCTTCTGAGGTGGTGCCTGTTAACTTTGCTAAGACCTGACTGCAAGGGAAGACACAGAATGGGCCTTCCTGAAGAAGATGAGTATGAATATAAAAGGAGATTTTTCATCAGCTGATTTTGCTTCATGCCCTCTAATGCCTCTCAGGAGCCAGCACCCCACTGGAGGGGAGCTCAAGCAGAGAGACCCCAGGCTGTGAGTCTCAGTCATGGAGGGTTGCTCACCAAAACCACCGAGAGCATCCTCAAGCTTGCTGAAGCGAGGGAGGGGGAATCCTGGGAAATCTCCTTAAAGGAGATGGGATTTGCAGGGATGAAGTCTCCTTGGAGCCCAGATCAGCTGATTTGCCAGAGACTTTTGCTCCCATTGCCTGCAGGACAGCCATGCAGGAGGCAGGGAGGAGCCAGAAAGGTGGGATGAAGGATCCACTTCTGTGCTCACTGCTCCACCACAGAATCTCCTGAGTGGAAAGGGACCTGCAAGGATTGAGTCCAACTCCACCACATGCCATAAACAGGGGTGTGAAACACAAGCAGCTCTGCAGGACACAGACTGGCAGGAGATGAGGTGGAGGATGGCAGAACAAAGGTGAGAGTGGGAGCAAGGCCCTCAGAGGGTGATTTACCCTATGGTGTGCTGGGAAGTGGACAGAATTTCATCACTCACACTTCAGCTGAGTTCTTCACTCCCAAAAGTCTCCCCTCTGGATCAGGAGCTGCTGATTCCACATTCCACAGCCCCTTTCTGCCCCACACTGTGAGAGCCTGCCCAGGAGCACCACACCAAGCACCAGGGATGGACCCAGCTGAGCCCTGGGACAGGCGGAGATGTAACTGTGGACAGGATGTGTCCCTTCCCCCAGCTGGGAGGCAGGTGGCTCAGCAGCCCCAACATTCCGTGCTTGCTGCTCACACCCCAAGACTTCCCATCTTAAAAGGGCCACAAAATGCCGCACCAGGCAGTCTGCACCTGTGTGTGAGCACAGGAGTTTCTACATACCTACAGACAGAGCTTTACAGGTTTATCAATCCAGAAAGCTCCTAAGCCTTCCCATAGTGCTATAGGAAACCATTACATAAAATGTCAGTGCTTTAAGACCTTGCAAAGCTCCCCACATGAAGATAACTCTTCCCATCCCAAAGCACTTATAATTGAAACATAAGAGCAGAGGCAACAGGTGGGCACAGACAGCCAGGCTGGAGGGAAGCACACGGCAAAAAAGGAAACCTAGAAGTTCAGGAGGTGCTTATGAAGCTGCACATCCCTGTACTGAGATTTTGGGCTTTTGCCCATTTCATTGCACAAAAAAATTCTCATGCTGCATTCTGGGTTGTACAGATAATGCTGGAGACAAAAATGGATCAGCCATAACCATATGCTCAAATATGGTCAAACACTGGCAACTCATAAGGGTCCTGTACAGGAGATCCCAAATTAGCTATTTTTGTTTAAATGACACTTCTGCCCTTGCAGCTTTTCTCACCAGCTGTCCTTTGGAGGACTGTGTTCTATATCCGTTTGTTTACCTACTCTGCTGTAGGAACCGTTCCTATGACAGCTCCTATTAGAGAGAACACCTGCAAGTCTGAAACCCTGTGCCCCTTGGGTTGGAAATTAATTGTTCATCTCTATGGGATGAAGCCTGAATGATTTAAAAAAGGGGACAAGTGAAAATTTCCAAAGAGTGGTCGGAACTGCATATGGGGAACTGCATCTAAAAGATGGCAGCTTCAAATAATGATTTCCAGAATTACCCTCTGCCAGTATATTAGGTGATGAATTTGAGATGGACTTCTGCAGTTGCCTTCCTTTGTTAACTGTCTGATGATAAGTTTTCAGCATCTCTGAGCTTGCTCTAGCAGGCACTCTGCAAACAGATAGAAAGGACATAGCGCAGAGTTTACATTTTCACTCTGTTCTGCTCTTTTACATTGGATTTTTTTTTTTAATTCTGCTCATTAATAAGAGCTGTAAAAAGGTGACTTGCAGACAGCTCAGATTCCGTTATTCTGTGGCAAGGCCAAATCCAGAAAAAACAAATCTCCCACTGAGATGTTCCTTCTGTGCTGCTGAAATTAACTTGAGGCCAAAATACATTTCCATAATTTCCTAGAGTACAAAACCAGGAAAAGACTTTTAATTTTTTTCCTTGTTTGTGGCATTTTCCACATGTTAGAACACTGCTAGCACATCTCTAGAAGGATGTCATGACACAAGCTTTATCAAGCGCAGGTAACAGGAGAACAACTCTGCTGGCAGCCCGAGGAAGTCATGGAAAGCTGGGTCATGATGCTTTCAGTGCCCCATTGCTCCTGTGAGTTAGATGAAGGCAGACTGGACATTTTGCAGTGATCACCTTGCTCTGCAACCTCACCCAATCTCTCATCTCTTGGCTAGAATCTCCTCCTTACTGGGGCTTTCTGTGCTCCCAGATTGGAAGGCTCTCCTCCACCACCTTTCTTATCATTCCTCATGAGTCCCATGGAGGGAGTAAGCAGCAAAGAAAAATTCCATTAATTTAAAAGTCAGATTTCTGCCCCTTGGCTCTCGAGTCCCATGGAGGGAATAAGTAGCAAAGAGAAATACCGTTCATTTAAAACTCAGATTTCTGCCCCTTGGCTCTCACCTGGTAGGGTTCATGACACAGCTCCTTAGGGCTGTGTCTGCTGCTGAGCGGCCCAGGACTGACACTTCTTGCTGGGGGACGACAGCAGGCTGGAGAGCAAATGAAACCTCTGCAAACAAACTCAGGCACAAACCTAGAGACATTATTTAATATTTTGGCTGTTAAAGTGATACCTCTGAGTCTCAGAAGCATGAAACACCTTGACCAGGGCTTGTCCCAGAGCCCAGTTTTCACAAATGACCCAAGAGGTCCCTTCAACTCTACTCTGTCCTACAAAAGCCAGCCCAGGAAAATGGGACTCGGGTATCAGAGTCAGAACCATGTATTTGGATGCATCTGGCGGCCCAGTGACCTGCTAAAGCAAACTGGCAGCACTGCCCCTTGGCTTGTCCTGTAACACAACACAGAGCAGCTCCCAGGACTGATGCTGGCAGTGCTGTCACCCTGGACTCTGCTGGTAAAGTAATCCTTGTGCTGAGGCTGAGGGGCAAAGGGGAGAGGGGCACACTGAGGAGGATAATCCCCACCTCCTTTAAAAGTTAAACACTGTGTTCCACCGCTCCAGCACCAGGTAGCACTTTGCTCTGTGAAAACACAAGAGCCAGGAAATTTTGGGTGTGCAAACTGCCCAGCTCTCACCTGGGTGCTACAGCACCTTGCCTGGGTGCCATGCAGGCACCATGGAGGACCCCATGGTCCCAAGTACCTGGCCTCCCAGGAGGAAAAACCCCTCCCAGAGAGACCAGAACATGGAGGGACACCCTAAATGATCCCTGCCACCCATGGATGGGAAGAGCCTGCTTTGCTCAGATAGCTCTGTATTTCTAATTTCCAGTGTCTTGTTGGCACCTATGCCTTGAGTGACACTTCCTCATCATCTCTGTGGCTTCAGAGCCTGTTCCTCGAGCAGTGCAGGAGATCTTGCAGTGCAGGGATGGCAGCCAGGGCTCACATGGGACCAGAGCTGTACGTCCTGGGTAGCTGCCCCTCTCCAGCCTTTCACAGGCTGCCACATCACCGGGATTATATTTAGCGAGGCATCTGCAGTGACAGTCATTTTTCCAGTATTTAGGAAATGCTAGTGCTGTCTTCTGGTTGGCTGCCAGGTGCTACTGGGAAACATGTGTTGGGATTATTTTCAGTGCTCTCACCACCACAGTGCCCATCAATCACCCCCGTGGGACCGCTTCAAGTCTGTCTGGACCACGGCAGCCTCACAAAGTCCTCCTGCCTCCCCAGGGCGGGGGGAGCACAAGCATGAGGAGGCTCAAGCGGGGCATGCAGATCATTTTTTAAGGAATTTCTGTCACGCTAGGCTTGGCTGAGCCTACCCAAGCCCACTGCAAAGCCTGGGGTGACGTTTAAAAAGAGTGGGCCAGAGCTGGGGGCACGCTCTGGTTTCCTGGTGAAGGCCTCCTGCAAAATGAAACTTCCTTCAAAATGCTGAGTGAAATGCTCATTTTCCTTGATGTGCTGGCTTACAGCAGGGGTTTCAGCAACTGGGATGTGGCTTCACTTCACAGTAGCTTCTCCCAAGAAGCAGCTCTGAGTTTGCTTTCTGCAGGGAACTTCTTGCTCTTTAGAAAGTAAAATGCACCAAGTAATTGCTCGTGACTAAGTGAGGCACTGGAGACCAGCAGATGGTTTTATAAGTATTGTCATTATATAATTGATACGCTCTGTTAAGCCCTTTATTTTCTTTTAAACAGGGCTTTTCTTTTCAATGTACTTTGGCCACAGCAGCACCAAAGAAGCATGGCTGGAACAAACACTTCTGCCAGGTCTTGATTGCTCTTTCTCCTGAATTGCAAAAGCCTTCCCCCAGCATCTGGAGGATTCAGCCCAGCCTCAGTACCCACTGCTTACCCCTGGAGCTTTTCCTTTGTGCTTTTGATGATCATGGATCATCCATCCCAGCCTCTCCCCTTCCTCACAGCTTCCCTTCTCTGCCTGCTCTCCCACACACATTTCCTTGCTAAGGGCCAACATTGTGCTGAGGTCAGCCCAGGAATGACCTTCAGGGAGGGCTTTTGCTGCACTCAACCCTTGGCAAGGTCTGGTTTTCCTGTGGGTTCAGCTCTGCTGGCAAGTCCCTGCAGGCTGGGATGGGGATATAAGTGCTCCATCCCAGACCAGGGCACCCCATCAGCGGGGGAAGGGGTGCAGCAGCAGCAGCTGCCTCCCCAGCACTGCTCCATGGGCTCCTGCCTTCTATGCAAAACCTAGGAAAAACACATCGCAGTCACAATGTTTAAAGAAAATCTGCACCCAGGGAAAAGGAGAGGGTTTCCCAGCTGGCAGAAAACAGCAGAATCCGCAGTCATGGCCCCAAGTCTTTGCTCCAAAATGCCAACTGAGATTTCTCTCTTTCTCCCACTAAAACTTCCTTCCATTCCTGTTGTGCCTCAATAGTCTTAAAACAACATTCTAATCTTCATGTTTTGCTTGGCTGCTCAACTGTTTTTTTCACTGGAGTATATACATATATCAAGCTGCTGGTAACTGTAAAAATGTCTTGTGAATAGTGTCATTAACAGTCACAAAGTGATGGCTGTGAATGAAAAATTATTTACAAAGGAAATCTGGACACTGTTTAGAGCAACTGATAAGCTACAGAGCTTTGCAATAGGTGAGACAGAAAAAGAAATAAAATTTTCCAAATACATTGCTGACAGATTCATCACTGTATTGTATCTCTGGTTCCAGACTCTGCTTTATGTGGGCTCAGAGAAGCACCTCTTTATGAAATTGCTTATAAAAGTGTTCAGGTTTCCCTGATGGAAATGCTGATCTGCATTACATATTATGGCACAAGCTGATAGGGGATGGATTATATGGATGCTGGGGGTGGGGAGGTCCTGTTTGTGCCAAGAAAGACATTAGATGCAAATCCCCCGCAGCTGATGTTTTTACGATTCAAGTGGGTATGCAGAGATCCCTTTAGCTATGAGTGGTGTGTGCCAGTGTCACAAACCAAACACACTGTGTACTCCCAACAGACAGCACTGAAACACACAGTTTTCTCTATTTAAAGCATCCATGCAAGCATTGAAGCAGTGTCCACATCACCTTTCCACACCTAACACTGACTCCCACATCTCCCTTCGATTTTGCTCTTGACAACAAATGCCATCAGTTACCAGATCTCCATGAAAGGCTCCTTTTCTGACCAGGCAGGCAGAGGCACATTGCACAACCAGGGACAGAAAGATCAGTAAAAGGATGAATTTTCTACCTGTTTCCCACATCAGAGCAGCACAAATGATCGTCCTTCAGCCTGCGAGTCAAAGCAGTGGTTCAGAGCAGAAGATACCATCCAAAGCAGGATGGGAAGCCCTTTGGGATCATCCAGTTCAGTCCCATAAATCCTTTGATCATGGCTCAGCTCTCCAGTGTTGCCTCTGCATGTCACCACCTTGCAGGGCAGGATCAGGGCTGTGCCCAGCACCTAAAACTTCCAGTGAAAAGCCAGAAACCCCAGTGTGCCAGAAGAAGAAAGCAAGAGGAAACAAGATGACACCTCTGTCCTGGGCCCACACAGTCAGAGGGCTTTATAGGCTGAAAGTCCCTGTTTGAGCCAAAACTCATTGCCAAACCTCAGACAGAACAAGCCCCTCTCTGGTTATCATTCCCCCTGGGATTTTTGGTGAACTGACAAGAAAACAGTTTCTCATCAGCCTCTTGGCCCTGCTCCCTGAAATGCAGAAGTGCATTTCACACATGAGAAGGTCTCTGCAGTTGATGTGCACTCTCTCACAGGGCCCTGCAGAGTGCTGACAGCATCCACAAATCCCACACTCCGGCCTTGGTCCCCTTCAAGCTGTACATGCAGCACGTGGTGAATGCATTGAATGCACCCTGGATGCCTCGGACCTGCTGTGCACAAGCGGTGGAGGAGGTTTGTGTGTGGTCAGGAAGCTTCATGTGCCCTGAACCCATCAGATTTCCTGTAGAGTGCCTTTTCCAGGAGCTCACTGCATCCTGCTGCACCTCCCTGCACTGTGCAATTTCCCAGTCCATGCCCACGGCCTCTTGCCCAGACACCTGCATGTTCTCAGCTGGGACAAACCCACTGCCCTGCCTGAGCTGCACATCACCAGCTGCAGGCACTTTGAAGCCAGTCTTTAAAACCCCAAGAGATTTATCCTATTCTTGTAATAGGAGCATTTACTAACCCAGCCTCGATCCCACTGCATCTATGCCTGCCCCCAGCAGCAGTTGCAGCACGCCTCCAGAGAAAATCAGCTTCAGGAAAAATAAGCTGCATCTTGAGGGTTTTTAAAGGCTGGCAGCCTATTCTCCTGGAGCAGGAGCTCGCAAGGTTGCCCAGCTCGCCCACACAGGGCTCTGGGCAGTCAGGGTGCATTGCTGGTGTGTAGCTCATTCACCAGCAAATTCAGTTCCTAGAAACACTCGTGGTGGGTTGAATCTAAGAATGGTGATGTTCCTGCCCAGAATGGGAAGTATTTTACTTTATTTTTATTTTACTTTTACTTTTACTTTTAGGTTTTGGATGCTTCTCAAAGAAACAACATTGAAGTGTTACTTAGAAATTGAGCATGAATGAGCATGAGCATTTTTGCAGGAGTAATAAAAACTGAAACCTGAACATCCAACAAAATATTTTGTCTACAGGAACTGCAGTGCTGCAATTAAAGCAAAGTGTTCAGAATGTCTTCAGAAGTCCTTTCTCAGCCAGGCACTCAGCTTACTCCTGCTGTCCTGGGGGAGGAAGGAGGGACAGAGGGACATGGCAGCCTCCAAACCCCCTCTGCCGTGGGGAAAGCATCACCCTTTTCATCATCCTTGTGCAATATGAACATGGGGCTTGCTAGATCTCATCTCGCAGCTGAGAAACTGCACCACAAATTTCCCCCTGAGCAGGTTTTCACAGGTCACGAACAAATCCCACAACATAAAATCAATCATAGAAAATATTTAGCAAAAAACATGGAGTACTGGGGAGGAATTTCTCTGCTTCCCTGTGTGTGATATCTTTTGAATCATGGCTACCCAGTACAGGCAAAACTTGTGGAGTTGCACAAGTTGCTCAGGGAAATCTCCCCACAGACTTCAGAGGGATTTTCGCATGGGTTAAAGTCCAGAATACATCCATCACGGTGAAAGAAGGGATCCTTGTGCTTATTTGTCCAGGTTTCATAAGGAAAAGGGGAAACCAAAACCTGCTTTTTTCACATTAAATGGTTATTATGTGACATCTCCTGAGCTAATTTCAGGGCAATTTGTGTGCGTGTGTGTTGTGTGTAACCCTGGTGAGTGACTGCCCTGGAGCCCTTACATGTGAAGACTTCAATCAAGATTAGTTAAAATGTAATAAATCTAAGTAGGCAGAGTGGTCTGCCCCGACTATTAATAGCAGGAGTGGGGAACTCAACAACTGCTGGTTGCTCAAAGGGCTTAAATGGATAAAATGAAACAGAAGGTATATGTTTTATTATAGGGTGTCACAGTGTTATCAGATGCGTGGAAATCATCCTTGCAATGCTACTGCACCACTAAATCTTGCATGCAGGCTGAATGAAGAGGATTATTTCCAATATCCTTTTGCTCATGCTGCTGTCACAGCTTTTCCATATTTGACTTTGGGAAAGGAAGAAGAGAGTTTGCAAAAGGAAGAGTCATGGCAACGCTGCGTGTTAGGACCAAATCAAATTGGTCATGGCTGATCTCAGCGGGACATCAGAAGTTACAAAGCCAGCAGAAATGGCCAAAGAGCCTTTGCAGGGATCCGCTGGTATTTGGGTTTATATCCATTTCAAAGGGAAGAAGATATGGGTAAAGCACTTTATGGCTGACTGACGTAAAGGATTTATGAATGTAAGAGAGCAGGCAACTCTGCCCAGAATGCCAGAGGAAAAGTGCCTTTAGGACTGGATTTTATTTTCAACTCTAAGGAGTCTGACTCCAGTTTGGGCGCAGCTTCTTAATCCTTGCCCACCTTTACACTCTCCTGAGCACTGGGTCTGACAGCAGTGCGGCACAAGCACCATTTCTCAGAGTTTGCTTATTCAAGGACTACCCCAATGTGCCCAATCTTAGCATCTGTAGGTGGTATCATAATGCTAATATAACCTGTGGGTTGGCTCGAAATATTTTTAGATGTGCTTCTAATATGAGTCTCCCTGTGGGTGTGTAGCTGGGATTAGCAGGTTCTCTGCAGATATTACTAGAACTGCTAGAAATGAACAATGGAAAATGAAACTTAATTTTCATTATATTCTCTTGCCTCTTCCAGAAAAATGACAAAATATATTAGAATGTTGGAAGTGGGACACATTTATTTGACTACAGCTACACCACTTCCCGTAATAGCTACTAGCGACTTCCAAAGTTCCCTATTTTTCTTTCAGCTTCCAAATTCATATTACTATGAAGGATGGCAAGCCATAAGGGATAGGGATTGGATTTTTTTGTTGGCACAGCCTGAAATTGTGTCTCTCTTGCTCAAGGTCTAGGGGTCTGCTTTGCACTTAATCTTCCAAATTTGAATATGCATCTACATGTTGAACCTTTCATCCAGTGACCCTTTCAAATGATGCAGCTTCCTGAAAATCAACTACAACCTGAGGAAAGCCAAGAATGGGAACGGGTGAAGCAGTGGTTACAGTGACAGCAGCCTTACAGTGCCTACAAGGAGGCTGGAGAGGGAATTCTTACAGGGTGTGTTGTGATAGGACAAGGGATAATGGCTTGAAACTGACAGAGGACAGGTTTAGATCAGACTTTGGGAAGAAATTCTTGGCTGTGAGACTGATGAGACACGGGCACCAAATGACACAAACTGACTGTGTCCGTATTTGGGAGCAGGTCTTCATGGGGCCCATGGGATGACCCTCTAACATGAATACTTTTTACCTATTACTTCATCTGAAAGTAGCACTGAGGCCATCCTGTCAGCTGTCAGAATGGTCAAAATGGAGGGTTTGCAGTGAGTGCCCTGGAGAGAAGCTCTGGAAGATGGAAGCACACGGGGCCACGCTGCAGGAATAAGCAGCTGGACAGGCTTATCCATAAATTGCTCATGTATGGGCCAGAATATCAACTACACCACATCCTGCACAGCCAGGAAACATGCAACAGGATGATCCCAGAAAGGGAAAAATGGATTGTCTCCTCTACAGGCTGTGGGGCTGCTCCGCAGTGCCTGCACTGTGTTGGCTGAATGTCTTCTCTCTGGCCATCTGGAACCAGGGAAAGCAGCACAGAGCCTCTGTGAAGGCAGATGACAACAGCTGAAGCTGGAAAGGAGAAGCAGAGAAAGGCAGAGGAAGCTGTTAGTGATGCCAGAATCTATTCTGGTAGATGCAAGGGTTTCATTTATTTTGCAACATATATCAGAAACTGGGGAAAACTAAAAACAAATCCTAAAATAATGAAAGTAGACTTGTGAGAAATCATGATTTTTTTACCAAAAAAAATCAATAATTTAAGCTATTGATATTGATCCATTAAAATACTTGAAATTGCAATTCTCTTCCTTATCTTTTCCCTTTTACTCTTCATTCCAAGTCCCTTTGTTCCTCACTTGTCACTCAATGTCACATAGATTTTGTCATAATCTGCATTATCTATTCAGCTTTCTTGCAATCATCTGTTTGCCCGTGTCTCATTTCTCTCCAGTGACTCTGGGTGCAAATCATCTGACGCAATTTCAGCCATTTGAGAGTCAGGTACTCGCTCAGGCTGATCTTCTGGGCTCGTTTTACAGCAGGCAGAGGGAGACCCAGCTGGCAGTTTATCCCACGCTCTCTAGGAAGGGGCAAAAGGCTGAGCTTGGCTTTCACTGGACATCTAAATCTGAGACAGAGAAAGAGGGTGACAAGCCCTGTCATCTGTGGCTTTCCAATAACTGCATAATACTGGAGTTACCAGGACAAAGCGAGGAATAAAACAAAAGCATGCTGTAATTTGAAAGGAAAAAGAGTAGAAAATCAAAGTTCTCCACTTGTAAGAAAAGGAGATTTAATTTTTTTTAAGAAATATTATGTTAAGGAAAATCCAAAACTTTTCACACACATTCCAAATTTAGGGCAAAAAGGGCATTTTAAGCAGAAAAGTACAAACCAGATTTTGTAAAATTATGGACGTTATTTCTCTAAACCTCCCCAGCATGTAGTTGACTACCTCATGAAAGGTGAGAGAATGTTTTAAGCAAGACCAATCTTCTAGCAGCTCTGAGCAGATTTGTCACTGACCAGGGAGCAGATGTGCTCTGTGATCTGACAGATGTTGCAATGACAACAGGGAAACCCAACACATGGATCAGAAACACATTTTATCTGGAGCCCTGGTGCATTGTCTACAAAAAACCATAAAGCCAAAACAGGTATTGAATTTATCAGAAAAGGACCTAAAACTTGAAGAAAGTTCGAGTATTTTCTTCTTTTTCAAAGTAAAACAAATCTGTAGAACTTCATGTGATATTTGATCTGTCTCTATCTCCACTTCCCTGTCAGCCCTATATCATCCCTTGACATCTCTTCATTTCTCCCTATTTATCTCAATTAAAAGATCAAATGTAATTTTCCAGCTGATTTTCCTTCCTGAAATTTTTAATTCCATTTCTCCAACATCCTATTAAATGTCAATCTCTCCATACAAGCATAAATTACTTCATAAGCTTGGGGGGTGGGAGAAAAGAAGAACATGGGTACATTAGATAAAACCCCAAATATGGCTAAGGAATAGATGCTACTAATGCCATGTGGATTTCGATGCCATGGGAGCGCTCTGCTGCAGAAAGCCTGTCCAGTCACTCTGCCCCTCCCAAGGACCTCTGTGCACAGCTCTTTTTGTGTGCCACTGCAGGGAGGTGTGGGCTGGAGGTGGTTTGTTAAGGCGCTCAGTCTGGGGTTCCAGGCCCTGCACCTTTCTGCTTTGTCCTGAGAAGACCTGACCTGCAATAATGCTCAAAATCTGGAGAACTCCCCTGCATGACTGGGGACCTGCTCTGTTTAACAGCTTCTCCTGGCCAGCTGAGCCCCAAGGTTCGTGTGTGACTGCAGTGAGTGGGAGAAACCTTCTTTCTTCTCATTTTAGCAGTAATTCATTAAACTGGAAATTACCCCAGCTGGAAAATTGGTATGTCCCTGGTTTATAGGGGCATATGAATGCACAGCCCCTTCTGCAATCAGAGGTTTAATTTTACAACTGCTGTGAACTGAGGTGGTATCAACTGCAGCATGTCCCATGTAATCATGGCTGAGGTGAGGCTTTAATGTTTGCAACCTCCTGTCCAACAAACAGCTCTTTTGTCAGGGAATTTGTTGGCAGAGCTGTCAGAAAAAAAAAAAGCACTTTCTTCTTCTAAAAGCACTATCCTTGTGACAAAAATGAGTCACCACTGTTGCAGGTTGTTCCCGTTATGAGAATTCCCTGAGAGACCAGGGAAAAGAGGGATTCTGCCCATGGGGAGACAGAGGCACGAGGTGACAGCATGGCCAGTGGGGATTTTCCCCTTCATTGTGTTGTCCTGACATCAGTGTTTGGCAGAACTGGCAGCCAAGCAGTAAGTACAACTCCCAGGCCATGCTTCCATGGTCCTTTCCTCCTTGAGGAATTTCCCCCGTGCTGATGTCCGAGTTCAGGATCACATGATGGTGACCAGCAGATCCAGGTGGCAGTTTTGTGAAGCATGTTGGATCCTCCCTGGCATTCTCAGCTGCCTCCAGCCACTTTCTGCTTCCCTGCTATTTACCCCCAGGTCTTTTTCCTCACCTTTAAGCTGGTGAAACATTGTCTGTGTCCAAGTGCCTCTGTGCTAAATTCACTTGTGTTCATAAACATGTGAAGGCAACCATAAAAGTGCAAAAAAATGAATATATGTTAATGTATTCTGCAATCATAAAACCAGAAAAAGGAGAAAAGAAAGCAGTGATTTTATCTCTGTAGAAAGAATAATTTAAGAAACATTACCAAACATAGCTATAGAACATGGCTAATGACTCAATTTCAGGTCTTAACCTCCATAGTGACCTGCCCATAAATGAGGTATTTTTTCAACCTCATGTACTTCCCAAGCTGCAAATAATCTGCAGCATCAGTGATTCCAGTCTCATTTATTTGCACCAGTGTGACTTTCTTTTTCAAATAAAAAGCATAGTGCCACACATTCTGCCTACAGCTGGAATAACACGAGAGCTGTTAGCTGTTAGAATTCACCCGAGAGGAGCAGTTTAAGGTAAAGCAGCATTAGCCCGGAGCACATGTCACAGCACAAGAGAACCCCTTCAAAATGAAAATAAAAATGCAAATCTGCCCTCTGTGTTGCCTGCTACACCATCTCTCTAGGTTTTAAACATTAAGAGAACAGCCTTGTTTGATTTGTTTTTTGCTCCCAGGTTGGTTCTTTAGCTCAGTGCACAGATATTATTCTACCAAATAACTCCTGTGTAATTTGAGCTATGCCACGAGATTAATCCCTTGTTTTTTTTAGAGGACAACCTGATGGAAAGAGCTGCAGTTAGCAGGTGGGCTTGTGGCAAAGAAAAGAGAGCAAGGATCAATTATAGCCTTGAACGTGGCTGCTCAACTATGTATCAGATAACCACCAATTCCCTGAAAATCTGTCACTATCCAGCAGTTGCTACGCAAGGGTGAGTGTGGGGCTGCTGAGTTCATGTTCGTAATCGGGCCAGGTGGGTGATGCCTTTTAAGGAGAAGTGGCACGAGGAATGCACTTGGGCCCAGGATGAACAGCCCTGCCATTTCTGCCAGAATAAAATTCACTTGATGGCCTGGGACCTCTAGTTTTGCCTGCAAAGGGTTTTTGTGGGGTGACAACATAGAAGCAGAGCCCTACCAGTCAGGTCGTGGTGCTGCTTTGATGGCATGGGAATGTGGAGGATAAGGAATGGGTCTGTCTTTTCTTCTCCTGGACACAGCCCCCTTCTGAATATCTCCCCTTTTTCCACCATTGATGCCTTAAGTTTTAGCTTTTCTATTTTTCAGATTCTGTGGTGGGTTAGTGCGTAATTCTGGGCTTCGTGTTAACGGTTGGGAAGCTCTCTTCACAGAGAAGGGAGGCAAAACAATTCCTTTCCAGCTTGGGACCAAGGACAACTTTTGAGCCCAAAAATGTAAAAAATAGTGAAGAAAGAGAGAGAACAAGGAGGATGGAGCTTCATAACCTGAAGCTGTAGTTGGACAATTAACTCCAATATGCTAATGGACCAAATCCTATTAAAGTGTGAGACCTCGTGACCAGTTGCCCGTTTTTGGTGACCATTTGTGAATTTGACTTGGGGGTAGCCCCGGCAGGGCTCCTGCACTGCCCAAGCTGGATCCTTTCAATAAATACCTTTTTATTATTTTATTCTACCTAGTGTCTGTTTCCAGATCAGCCTTTCCAGCCATCACTGTAACATATGTTTCTGTGCATTTCCAGTTTCTAATTTGTCCTCCTGCTGGCACCATTGCACACATGTTCTCATTTTGATGCAAGACACAAAATCTTGAGGTTGTTTTAATTAGTCAGACAAGATTATCATATGAAAATGCTTAAGATTGTTCCCTTATCTGTGGGGATACATGCAAAGCTCTTTGATGAGAGAAAGAACATGCTGGTTCCACATCTCACCTCTTCAAACAACCCTCAGAACCAGGTGAAACACCTGGCTGATCCAGCTGCCTACACTTGCCAGACCTTCATGTTCCAAAAGCCACCTTATCCCACCTCCTGCTACCAGCTCACCTGGCAGCAGTTTTACTTGCACTGCTGGAACTGCCAGTGGAAGAGACCTGTGAGCATGAGCTTGAGACCCACCAAAACTATCAGGGGTGGAAATGGCTCTTGGGTAAGAAAAACTCACTTCCCGTGGTGCGCATTTGCCAGGATTACCCAGTATTTTTCACCAAGCTATCAAAAGTCTGAATGAAGTTGAACAACAGGTGAAGAAAGGAAGGGGCAGAGGGACACATCACTCACAAGGTGGCCACAGATGAAACCGTCCCCACAGCTGGGTGCTTCTCAAGAGCTCTGCAGACTCATTCACAGCTGTTCCTCAACAAATCTTTTCATACAATGAAACTGTATCATACAGATGACAAAATCCTGCTCAGAGACCAGAAAAAGTAATCGAGGCAAAATAAGCACAACAAAATAAACAGATATTTTAGTGCCAAAAGACCAGTAAGTTTTTAAGTGTCAAGAAATGAAGGTGGTTTGAGAAGGGACTGAAATGATTGAGGTAATGGGAGCTCAGGGACTTGTGGGTGCCACCACACAGTGGGACAGCTGAAGCCAGGGACTGGTCCCAGCTGTCCTCTTCATGTTCCCCATCCAGAGAGGCAGGATATCTGCCTGCCTCAGCCATTGCATTTTTAACTCCATGTGAGTCAAGAGCCTTGGGTTCCTCCTTCTGAAGATAGGGCATAAGTCTTTATGTCTCTTAGCTCTGTATAAAAATACTCACCAAGAGCCTGACATGGGTTTACAGGGCAGTGACTCACAACTGCCTGTTATTTACTAAATAATTTTATGGTACACTAAGCACTTATTATGGTCTCCTTTGCCCTCCAAGGGAAATTGTTGCAAAAAAATTTTAGGAGATGGTGTCTGTCCCAAAGCACCTCTAGTCTGGACAGAAAAGACACATGAAGTGTGCAAGCATGAACAGTGGGGCAGATAAGAGATTTGCCCGAGGTTGCAACATTAAATCTGGGATTTGTTTCTCCTCATGCCCCATTTCCTGTCCATTTAATTCTGACACTGCTATCCCTGGTGATGGAAAAAGTTAACTGAAAAAGATATCCAAATGGAATATAATCAATGAATGATAGGGGCTTTTACCTGGTACCTATGTACAGGAGTAGTTATTACAGAGGAACTAATCCTCAGGATTCCGTGGTCAATGAAGAGGTTCGTTTTCTTTGACACCACTTTTATTTTCTCTCTTCTTCCACTGAGAAATGGTAATTTAGGATAGGAGAGGATAGGATGGGACATTCATTGCAAGAGTGCTTGATACAGATCCTACTGCTGTCCTGTGGGCACAAGTGATATATCCATGGTATTCCAGCTCATGTGTGGCAGAGGGGAGGTGGGTGATGCAAGGATATCTCCAGCAGCTGAGCAGGATGAAGCGCGAGTCCCTTGGCTGCTCCCCTCAGCCATCGGCTTTGCAACCCTACCCTCAGCTCATCTGGTGATGGGTTTTGGGGTGACCACTCATGCTCTCCTGTGAACTCAGGGTGCTCCACACACCTGTCATGCCTGCATCCCTGCTCTCCTACGGCAGAGATGCCATTCAGGTGTTTCCTATTTTACCAGGAGACGACAGTGATGTGAACTCGGAGAACAGAGAGACCTGTGGACAGAAAGGGAAGCATAGGGGATTGCATTTGCTGCCTGGAAACCTCAAAAGAGGCACTGGAAAAGCTGGAGCAGTAAGCTGAATGTTAGCACCTGCCTCTGAGAGCTCCCTGCTTCGTCTGTAATTGGAATATTTGTCCTTGAAGCAGCTCAGCTGTGTTCCTGAGAAGGAAGAGCAGGGAGAATGTCTCAGGGCACTGTAACAGCCAGCGAGTTCCAGGAAACATAAATGTGTGTATCTTAGGCTTCTGTGGTTCCTGTGACATCTTGCTGGATGTTGGAAAGGCAAAAACTTTCTAAGAACAGCAAAGGATCCTGACAAAAAAATGAGTAAAATTCAGACCCTTTGAAAACCACTTGCATTTTAATAGAATTTATTCCTGCAGACAGGCTGCAAAGAGAGAAGTTGCTCAGGGATCATGGGGATATTCCAGCCATATGAACCTGCTTTCTATGGCATTTACTCCTGATCATCTAAACCCACAAATGGGTGTGGATGGCAAGAGGGGAGGGGAGCTCTTGTGGGAAAGATGGAAGAGGAGCACTGGTGGTGAGGTACAACCAGATAGATCTGTGAAAGGTTTCTTATCCTTGGGAGTACTTTGAGGAAATTTTGTGTGGACACAAGTATTTGCACATGTAGCAAACTATCAGTTTAAGCTGGGGTGTAGGAAAAGCATCAGCTTTCATAGGAACTGCCAGTGGCTGTGGAAGCCAAGCCAAGGGAAAGGGTCTCTCTGGGTGGACCAGAGTAAGGGTATGCCCTTACAGTGTGTAAGGGTAGGATCTCTGCATGGGTCAAAATTGGGTTAGGTTGAAGGGAAGAGGTGAATCTTGAAACTTTCCTACAGCAAGGGAGGATGAGCTGAATCCCTCCAGTCAGTGCAGTGGTGGGTACTGGAAAAAGGCAAATCCCTCAAATGTTTTGCCCTTCACAACAAGAGCGTGAACCTTCAACAAAGTCAAGGTGAAGAGAAAAATGGCAATGGTGTCCCTTAGTGCAGACTACAGTGGATCTTCCAAACGGGTGTGTTTGGGTGTCTGCACTGAAACAGGGCTCAACCCACCACAGCTGCTGAGCCAAGCTCTGGGCAAGGGTGGGACCTGAGCACCAGGTGAATCCCTCTCTGTCCTGGCAGATGAGCACTTTCCCAAGACACCAGGAGCAGCAGAGGAGTGGGCACGAGCAGCCCGGCTCAAACGCCTCGGTAGCGAGAACCCAGCGGAGCCGATGGCCCCACTGCTGCCGCCAGCCCTGTGCCAGCGAGCCTGCCTGGCCTTGCAGACACTTTATCACTTTAATTTAGCTCTGCAAACCGTGAGCTGTTAGGGCAGGATTCATGCCTCTGGTATTCGCTCTTGGCTCCGGCAGGAATACCCTCTCCATGGCTCCTGGGTGACGGGGAGGGGCCCTGCCCAGCACGGTGCTGGTTCCCAGCGGCCAACATCACGGTGCCTGATTGCTGCAGGGTTACTCAACTGGCTGGAGCTCATGGGGCAGCAGGAATGGGCTCCCTCAGGGCACAGATTCGGCTGCTCTGCGTGAAATCCAAGCAATGCTCACCCACATGCTGCAGGGGGTGGCGTGACAGCCAAGGGAGGGCCACAGGATCCCCCAGCAAGGCAGGGACGTGGCTTCCTCTCCTGACTTGTAATTGCTGCCCTGCTCCAAATGAGCTGGGCAAGAAGTCGGGCTTTGATAGGTGGATGTCCCCTCCTAGGAGAGGTGGGGGCTGAACGTGGGGCTGCTTTGGTCCATCCTGATGTGACGTTGTAGCACTTCCCGTGGGTTTTGCCAGCCAGCCCCGTGGCCCCCAGTGACCCCCAGCCCGGCAGTGTGCCCAGGCCTGGCGTGCTGGGGCACCTTCCAGCCCCGTTCCCGGTGGCCGTGCCTCCCCTCCCGTGCCAGCCCATGCTGCCCACGCTGTCTCGAGCGCTTCCTGCAAGCGCTAACAAGGGAGCCAAGCAGAGGGTGCCATCCCCTGGGAGCTCTGGAAAGCTCCGTGGTGTGTCCCCGAGGAGGCTCAGAGCTGTGGACCCAAGGGCAGCCTTTCCAGTGGACATCTTGGCAGGCTGCAGCTCCAAACTGTCTCTCTTTCATCCCAGGATGACGTGGAGCCACCCCAGAGTGGCGACTTCAGCATTGCCCCTGGGTTGGATTGGGAAGGGAAGCTGCTCTGTTTTACACCCTCCTGTAGCTCCTCAGGAGCATGTGTCTTGGAACAGATGAAAGAATAAAGATTTTGCTTTGTTTCTGTTTTCAAAAGCAAAATATCCTAGCGAAAACATTTCAGATCTAATAGCTTGACTAAGCTTTGAATTCCTGTGGTCACAGAAAGTGATGTCTTATGAACATCCATAAAAACTTCAGGCATTAATCACAAGTGCAATTTTCCCCTCTCCTGTAGCAGCAGCAGGCGATGTGTTACAGCGGTGCAGGACGTGCTCCTGCAGGGAAGGGAGAGGCACACCTGCAGGGTGACTCCAGGGAAAACAGACCAAACTCCCACCCTCCACAAGCATGACAAAGTTTGGAGCAGCACTTTGAGACAAAGTTTGTGGAGCTGCTCCAGATACAGTAACTGAGATCACCCTTTGGCTTAAAACTTTTCCAAACAGCCTCAATAGCAACACCACTGTGTCCTTTGCCACTGGGAGAGGACCAGTCATGACAAGTGTGACATCTTCCCTCCGCTGCCACCTTCAGCCCCTCACAGCTCAGGGTCTCTGTAGCCTTGCAGGGTTTTCAAGACATTCTGTAAGATTTTTTATTACTGATGAAGGCTTCATATTGTACTTAAAGCAGTGATTTGGCTCTTAATTATTTTCCCTTCTAGGAAATTACTTCAAGTTTTTATTGTTGTTGTTTTTAAAGTTAAAATAGTTTATTTTCCATTATGTTTCCTCCCTCCCTCAAAACAAATGTCATTTATAGGACACCAATGTCTGCACCCAAAATTTAATTGCTTGTGGGAACTTGTCTGTCTATGAGCACATCAGCTGTTTAATACCTAGAATCAAAAGTGTATTTAGAGAAAAAAAAAGAAAAAAAAAAAGATAAAAGAAAACAGAGTGCAATAAAAAGTGTGACTGGAGGGGTTAGAGAGGCATCTCCATATCAAGAAAAGTTACATCACCCATGAAAACATCAGATATACTCTTCCAGCTCTGCAGTCATTATCCTTATTAGTAGTGTTGTTATTACTGCTGGAACAAGCGTGAGCTCAGGGCCATGGAAGCAGCAGGGCTCGGGGCCACATCCTGCACATCCTGCAGCACATGGCATGGGAGGCCTGACCCAGACATGCAAAAGAAAAAAAAAAAAATTGTACAGAAGAGATGAAGGAAAATTTTTGCAGCTGCATTTCTGGGACAAGTGCTTTTCTCTTGAGAAGAAGCGTTTTAGAAATTCCTTTTATTGTTTCTGTCTCACTGCAAACACAGTGGGGTAACTGACTTGAGAAATTGGGCACATTCCTAGAAAAGAGGGGTTATTTATAAAGCTCTTTCCTAGGGAGGAGCTGCCTGCAGCCCAGCAGAGATCTGCTGGCCAACCCATGTGAGAGGCACACACTGAGAGCTCCTTTACCTTCAGGCACCAGCAGCCCTCAAAACCATCACACTGCCTTCCTGTCCTCCCAGAGACCATGAAAAACCTCAGTGCTTAATTTTGAGGAGTTGTTTTAGCTGCATCTGTGGCAGAGGAGAGCGGTGGACACCACCAGGAGGTTTTCTCATCCCAAGAGGATCATTGAGAGGAAGAGGCTGTGTCTTCTCACTGGCTTATAGCTTCTCCTATCAATAACAAAGGCCTGTCTGAACCAACGCATTCTCTTTAAAATGGGCTACTCCGGGCAGGTTGGCAGAATTAAATCTGGCCAAAGGTAGATATTTTTGTAAACAAATTGCATTTAAAAAAAACCCGCCATCCCCCTTTCCTAGGAAGCCACCCACTTTTGGCATGCCAGATGCTCTGCTGCCTGGAAACTTTCCAGACAAAGTGCAAAAAAGTTTCTGGATGGGCTGCGAATTAATTCAGCAGCAGTTCATTTGTTTCCTCTAGCTGCATGTACCAATTGCAAATAAGGTTAACAGATGATATTTGCTACTTAGAATAGTTTATAAAACAGCACAGGAATTATTTATAGCCGGACTTCTCTGCATACATTCAGTCTGAGGTTCAAGAAATCGAGCTCTCTAGCACCAGTTAAACCCCCTCTTGTTAAAGTTCCATAAATTACCCTCAGTGGAGAACAGCGTGCAGACTTACTCCATGCCAGCTGGAATCCTGGAAGACGGGTTTGCCACTTCATCAGCCAGAGGAATCACACCAGTTTCCACAAGGAAACAGGAGGAACTGATGTTCCTACTGTTCTGCATGGGTTGGGTCCTTGACTGATCTGTGCTGCTGGAGCTCCATCAGCAGCACCACCACAATTTTTCCTCACCCAGAGATCCAGATTACAAAAAATTAGAAGTGCATTGTATTTAAATGTCAGCAGTTTGCAAATAAGCCCACAGATAAAATCCTTGCATTTCTTACTGTGAGCTATGTCTCATTTCTGGATAATACCAACATCTCATTTACAGGCCAATTAGGAGATTAATATACACACATATGCATAAATGTGTGTATGGATGTGGGTGCAATTTTATAGCTGGCATGTTAACAGGATTGTCACAGGCCCAGGCTGCACTACTGGCTCCATCAACTCACCATCTGAAATATCTCATCTCTAGATTAATTTCTTAAAGCTCATTTAACTCCTCACACTTCATGACTGTGGGATAGTGCTGGATTGTTTCACTTCAACTTATCAGCTGGTTATTTATTTAAATGGAAAAGTCCTTCTGCATGTGCAGTTACCTATTTTGCATTTCAAAATGAGACGGACCACTTATCCGTACAACTGGTCTTGATGTGTACCTGCAGCATCATAAGAAACGTTAAAAAATCAGCCTTTTTTCAGCTTCAGAAAGAGGATATCTGATGCCTCCAGACCTGCCGAACAAACTCTGTGTTCAGCACCCCTTTGGAAAGAAAACAAAGCAGATGCCTGTGCTAGCAAGAGTGATTTTTTTTCCAGGGGGCCTACCAGCACTTGTGATCCTGCTGCCAATTATCTGTGCTCCTGTGAGGAGAACTTGCAAAGATCTGGAGACAGCGCAGGTAAACCTGGTTTGCTTTTCTCCTCCAGCATGCCAGGAAAAGCTTTCAGATGACACCTGAGGCGACCACAAGGCCTTTAGATAACAGGCTGGAGATGGCTGCAGTCATTTCCAGTGGCATCATCATCATCCAGCAGGGAGCTCTGTGCAGTGAACAGCGAGTACAAGGCATCCAGAACATGTCAGTGCCAAGAAGTGCCTGACATTTGGATAATTTAAACATTTATTGTTCACAAGAACATCAAGTCCCAGGGAGCCTGGACACCCAGAAACGAGTCAGGCAGTGTGGGTGCCTGCAGACCAGCTTGTTGTCAGTGTCGAATGCCACATTTGAACTGTGGGTGTCTTCAAAGTGCATACAGAACCATAGCTTCTGTTTTCCTTGAGTCCTCTCTAGGTTTGAACCAGGTTGCACAACTGGAAGGATCAAGTGGGAATTGAATCCATGGCTCTTGACTTCTTTCAAAGATGAAACAGTGCTTATTTCCTTGCATTCCTTCAGGGAGCTCCTGTCCAACAGGAGAGATCTAATGACCTAATCCAGGTGAAGCCCTGGAGATACTGTTTTTGCTTCAAAGACTAAATGCAAATTTTGTTCTTGTACCTTGTGTGGTTGAAGGGCTTGGCGTGAGTACAGAGGTGGGAGGAGCAGAGGGCACTGCTGCCTGCCTGTCTGAGGGGTCAGCAGCAAGTAATGGCAGCACCGAGACACAAGAAGGTTAGAAGATAAAAGTCCTGCTAATTGCTATTCAGGTTTTCTTATAATGATGCAGGGACTGCCTCCAACATGCATGTACCGCAGTGCGTGCCAGAAGTGAGACCCCAAGTGATTTTGAAAAAGCAATTTTTCCCCACCTCAATTTCAAAGATCTTCAACTCCTTCCAAGGCATCTTCTCCCACTCCAAACCCTCTTCCTCTCCCAGTATTTTGCCACTCAACCACTTGGCTGCCATCCTCACTCCTGGACTGCCTGAGGGTGAGACTCAGCCCTGTCCTCCCTGTGAGCAGACTGCTGTGCTCCATGGCCATCCCGGCATGGGCCTGTAAGGTTGCACCACTGAACGCTGGTGTGGCGACATAAGACCAAACAAATTCCTTGGGCTGAATCTTTTCCATTTAAAGTATCATCTCCCCCCTTCCCTCTCTCTGCCCAAGGCCACTGACCTCCAAGTTTTGTCAAAATCTTGGTCTCCGAGCATCTAGTTTGCCTCAGCTACCCCTCCTCAAGGCTGTTCTGCTTCTGCTGCTTCTCCACCTTTGTTGAGTGTAGACACCTTCTCTCTTCTCCCATCCTGTTCATGCACAGCCTGAAGCCCCCACAGCTCTTGCAGGCTGTAAGGTTTTTCCCAGTTCACAACACTCAACCCTGAAACAAGAATCAAATCAAATGAGGGCTCTGACCACATGTGACATCAGCTGGTGATAAACAGCAGCACATTTATGAAAGAAACCTTGCTTGGTGGAAATTGGTGTTTACACATCCCCTGGAACAGCTTCCACCTGGTCAGAGCTTGCTGAAGGCTGGATGCCATTTCCAGACAAAGCCTGCACAACACCCAAATATTGCAGACTGTTGATGTCTTCTAAACGGGGTTGGAAACATCATCAGCACAGTATAATTATTCACAAAACAGGCAAATTTCAATGCTCAGAGCAATGGTTTTAAACAATGGTTGATGAAAATCAGTTTCCAAGTCGGCTGAGTGGCTGATAACATCCCTGGTTGCACTGCTTGTCCTGCTGGTGTGCTTCATTCCCAAGTAATCATATTAGAGGCAGATGTCACACAAGAATGTGACTTCACTAACCATTAAGAGACACTGAGCTCCTTTGTCTTCTGAAGCAAGTTTCCATGGGATTATAGTGGGTAGAATAATTTAAGATTGAAAAACAATAACAATCCTGAAATAATGTAATGCTGTATTTCTTTAAACTTCCTTGTATGGAAGAATCCAAACTAATCAAGGGTAAGAGGACACCTCTTCTCAGGGGTCATTGGCCATTAAATGTTCACTCACATCCAATTTCTGTGGGACCAGGCCATTTAGTGGTTGTCAGTATCATTGGAAATCTCCCTCCTAGGTGAAATTGCACTCTGCTGTTCTGCCAAAAAGCAGTAGTTACTTTTGGTTTTCAGGGGGACTTTCTTTTCCTAGATGAGAATATACAGATATTCTCATAACTTTACAGAGGCTTTCAAAACCCAGGTGCAGAGGTTTGGCATCAGCAACCTCCCCAGAGCACTTTATAGCACATAAATCTTGCTCCCAGTTAATCAAACAGTGCTGGAATGAGCCAAGGAACCAGGAGGATGTAAAATGCTCTTCTCCTCCCTTCCCACTCATCAGAGATTTCTTCTGCTGCTTCTTCAGAGGCAGAGGAGTTTTATTGCTTTAAATCTGACTTTAACACTGGTAAGGATGCTGTCTTGGTTGGACAGGGGCATTTTCTGTGCAAAGCAGTTTCTTGGATTTGGGTCTTTTAACTCAAAACTGCCTTTGGTGGGCCAGCTGCTCTCCTGCCTTAACCCTTCTCTGGAATTGGTCTTTCAGCCCACACCTTCACTTTAACCCCAGTCTGGGTTCTCAGCAAGGCTGGAAATGTTGTGCAGTTGTGTTAGGAACAGCCACACCATTTCTCCCAGCCAGACTTTGCTGGGCATGTGGCTGCCTTCCTAACGCTGGAGGGGAGCAAAATGTGGAGTGCTGTGAGTGAGTGGGTTAACAACTCCCCTGCTGCTGCAGATGCTTTGGTCCTCTGTGCTCCCTGGGCTGAGTGCTGCAGCACAGCTCAGGCTGCTTTGCCTTTCGTTGAGGAAGGGCTTTACGAGGATGAGAGAGGAGATAACTCCACTGACACCAAAATTTTCTCAGCAAAGGCGTCTTGGAGCAACACTGAGGTTTTGCTCAAAGTTATCGCTGCAGATGCCAGGCTTGCTTTTAACCAGGGATGCTCAGACTCAAGCTGAGCCAGACAGAGCCAGAGGAAAAGACTGTACCTCCAAACTGTCATGAAATCAGGATTAGCACATGAAGCAGGAGCTGTGTTTAAAGACTTGTTTAACCTCCTGCTTAACAGAAGTCTTTACTTTAATCTATAATGCCATCTTGTTTTGTCTTAATGAAGTTATGCAAAAAGTTCTTCACTGAAAAGACCAACCCAGCATTTTCTTTCTTCCCTTCAAGTTGAGATGAAAAGGACTGCCTGCAGCCTGAAAGTTTGTTTCCTTAAGGAAACGGAAAGCAAAGGATTTACTTATATTAATGCTTTGTATCAAGTACCTTTGAATTTCAAGGGGTAAAAATCAGCCTTGACCTGGATGCTGAGTCCAGATTTTCATAATGTTTTTCCCACTCTGCTGGCGCCAAGGTCAGTCGGCTGCACTTCTGCTTCAGTCTGTTTTAATTCTGGTCTCTTAGCGCTGACTTCTCTGTGCAAGACATGGAAGCCACACCCCAGTGTGTGCTACTCCCAGCCATTAACAATCCTGTGCTAAATAAACACACAAGGATACTTCTGCATCTGGTTTTACTGGCAGGAGAAAGAGACATTATATGTCTCTGGAAATCTGATAAAACAGTGACATATAAATTCTGGATGGCCAGTTTAACTCCACTGGACAGAATTTGCTGCAGTGTTTAATTTAAGACTGAGAATAAAACTTATCACTTTTCCTAAAAAAAGGAAAAAAAAATTAAATTAGCATTTGGCAATATCTACAATCTTCTACCAGAAAATAATAACCCCTCAAATTCAGTTTCTGCAGTCTGCCCTTCTATAGGGTAATGACTCGTCATTTGTTCTGTCTTATTTGTGGAGCATTGCACAAGCCTGTCTTTCTTCCATGGATATTTTAAAAAGCTGGATAGTTGCTTGGCAAAGGCCTGGGCTGGTGCCTGAGTATTGTGCAGTCCATACCACACTCTGCCACAAGCTTCCTGCATGACCTTGATAAGTGCCTGCATTTCTTCCATTTCTCAATTTCCCATCACTGCAGTGTGCATTTTCCTCCTTATGTGCTTTGTAAATTCCATAATCTGGTAAATATCTCTCTATATACTCATCTTCATACAGGGCTCACTGCAGGTGTTGTTCAACTTTTCAGATGCTAGAAGCACTGTGATTAAATGAAGAAAAAAATGTTTCTACTGTTTGTTTTCTTGCTGCAGTACTTGAGATTATTTGTGCATGATATAAATATATGTGTGTTTGTTTAGCCCTTGTTTGCAAGAGCCATTCAACTAGGACCAGGTAAGGAGAAAACAGTCAATGCTACGAGCTGGTGAACATGGAGCAGGGATGGGCTTGAAGGATGAGTTTACAGAAAATTTACTGGGATGGAGATGGGATCATACAGTAAAAGTCAAGGAAACAGTCAGGAGAGCACTAAGAAAAGGGTAGATGGATATTTTGCCAAGAGTGATGGAGGAAGATGGAAAAAGAGTGGACTGGGAGCGAAAACAGGGAGTTTAACTTTGGCCATTGCTGCTGGTGATTCCTCATGAAGAAAAACATGAACAACCAGGACATCAGAATTTCCCTCAGACCCCAGGACATTCCTGGCCTGGAGAACCCAGAAGGATCTGGCTGTTTTTAACAGGGAAGCAAAGTCTGCATCTGTTTAAAATTTAGTCCCCATTCTCTGACCTTTCTAAAAATTACAAGTGTGAGACTTCTGGCAAGAAACTTCCCTCTCTGCTACCAAAACAGAGCCACCACCTTTCTCAGCAGACAGGGCAGTCTGGTGCAGCAGTGATGGAAAAGCCATTGCTGAAATCCTGCATTCAGCATCTTTAAAGAGGTTTCATCAAACAAAACCAGAAAGAAGTATCCTGAAAGAGGTAATATTTTTATTAAATGGCAAAATTTACATTATTCATGGTAGAGCCATTCACAGTGCATGTATATGGGCTGCATTTAAGGAAAATATTATCTATACATTAAAAAGTCGCTCAGAGTGTTATGGAAAAAAGAGTATCTAGAGATAACATTGACACAAGCAAAGCTGTGAGCACTTAACCGCTTATCTTTGCTTAAGTGTCCTCTTAGAAACACACATCTTCATCTTAATTTACAGAGCTTAGGCATGGGTGAAATTTGCACAGCATTTGGTTATTCCAGATGCTGAACTAGACTCTTTTCTTAGCTCCTGAAGAAGACATTTCTGCCTGTCAAATGTAGACCACTTCTGAAGAGATGCTGCTAGTGCTCTTGCCCCTGTTTTGCCATAGTTATGTAGTTTCTGTGTTTTGCCATAGTTATGTAGTTTCTGTGTTTTGCCTTGATGAAAGTATAGGATTTGTCCTTTGGGGTCCATGCTGCATTTATGGTTTCCAAATGAGCCTTTGTAGTTAAATCCTAGAGAAGTAATTCATCAAGAGAGGAATTGCATACAGTTAAGCTTTGTCTAGTAGGAAAATATGCGCTATATGTGTGCATGACAAGAATTTGAGGGCAAAATTCTTCTGTCTGAGCCACATAATGGAGTGAGAAGGTGTTCTGTAGATGTACTGTGGCCAGCAGCTTGAGTGCAATTACATGATATGGTCGCTTTGATGGTAAAGTTATCTTCAGATGTTTCAGTTAAATAGAAACATCCCAAATACTGTGCTTAATAACTTAATTTTCCACTATAACTTAATTTTCCATATTTTAAAATATGTGTGTCCTTCAAAGATGCCTTCTTGTTGAAACAACCTAATTAGGGACCAATATTATGACAAGGTGTAATGTGGATCTTCTGTGTACTCTGTGCTCAGAGGAGAGTTTTGCCAAGCTGGATCAGCCGGGGGGCATGGTATGTCCACAAGAGAAAGATGAAAATAGCTGCAGTGTCTAATTGTCATACCAGAGTTTGGTGGGTTTGACACTTTACACCAGCGGCACTTAGGAATCAGAGAGGGCTCCTGGAGCTGAGTGTTAAGTACATGAACCTGAGCAGCGTAAATGTCACAGGAATAGGGACAGTTCAGGAGCTAGTGTTTGTTCTTAATCGAGTGTCCAGGCTTTGTCTGACACAGCTGAAGTCCATGTACTGGTACACTCAGGCAATATCTTCCCCCCTCTCTCTTTTCTCCAGATAAGAGCACAGCACACGTTATTCTAAGGAAATGACAGCGATATTAATCACCGATTAATCAGGAACTCTAACAAAGGCCCTGCTATTTTGAATATTCATATTGCCATGGCATTAGGAATGTCAGAATTGCCATTGTTCTGCAGAGAATGACACATCCCTGCTCGGCATCTCCGGGACACAGCCCCAAGGAGAGCAAACCACGCGGTTTCTCCTCCAGCGCTGCCCCTGCTCTCCAGACAGAGGCACAGAGACATGAAATGACTTGGCCAGATCACATGAGATCCCAAGGAGAGGCAGGAAAGGAACGCAGGTCTTCTTAATCCTGGCACAGGGAAGGAACTTTGTTTCTTATAAACAAAATAATTCACATACCTGACATGAAAGGATGTATTGAGGTGATGAATGTATGAGTGAGTATATGTGCACATAGGCAATATACATATAGCATTTGTGAGATGTATCATATTAGATGTGTAACTCATTCAGACTTGGCCAGAAAGAGCTAGTGTGGTGCTGGCTGAACAAATTGATGCAAATCAGTCACTGATTAAATTAATAACCTTTGTAATATTCTTCAGGCAAATCAAGTGCTTGTGGAATTGTTGGTCTCAGAGCCCCAGCCTAGAAAATACCTTATGATGGGAAAATGGGTCTTCACAGAGGAAGAAGATGCATGAAGAGGGAACTATCTGCTGTCCATCTCCACACCACCACTACAAGATCATTCTTGGCTTTGACCACCAGGATTAGCCTTTCTGGCACAGCTGGTACTCAGCTTGGGGAGTTTGTTTCTTTAGAAGGCTGTGGAGACAAGGAGTGCCAGCAGAGCCAGGGATTACACAAATTCATAAACAAAAGGTGCAAGCAGGGATGTGCCTTCTAATGTCACAAGTTGGAACATGGAAAATTCCAGTTAGATATAAGGCCAAAAAATTTTTTACCATGACAGTGGTCAAATATAGCACAAGTCACCCAGAGCGGCTGTGGGGTTTCCCATTCTCAGAGATGCTGAAGGCTGGACTGAACAAGTCCTTGAGTAATTTGATCTTGGTCCAACTCAAAGCTGGACTGAGTTGTCCCAGGAGTGCCTCCCAGCCTAAATAATTCCTTGGTTCTCTAAGTAAACTACCAGATCTTTTTTCCCTCTCCTCCCCACTGTCTTGCTTTCTCCCTAACATGGCTGATCTTACACAGGGATGGGGCTCCCCTCTTGCCCAGAAATCCTCAGGCTGTAGACTTCAGGATTCCTGTCGTGTCTTTTAAGGCTAACATTTTTGCTCTTCTCTGGAGCCCATTCCAACCCAGCGCCTTGAAACCAAAACTGGTTTCCTCAGGCAGCAGGTCTGTTGGAACCCAGGAGGTCCCTATGATGGCTTTGGCTGATGCAAAACCTGGTCAGGAGGCTTTCCAGCCTTGCCAGAGGTGTCAGAGACCCTGGATTGATACTGAGAATGCCTGTGGCTCTGATTCTAATCCATGGAACAGGTTATAAACTTTGTATGAAGAATTTCAAGTCACAAGAGCTGAGATAGAAAAATAATAGTAGTTATAAGTAAAAAGAAAAAAATTAAGTGTATGTCCAGGGGGGTTTGAAGCCCTGTACAGGGGGGTCTGAGGCACAAGATGGAGAATTTTTACACGTGGCATGTTATCTTTTGTTCTTCTTCATAGCCTCCATCTTCTTGGTGATGTTGGCACTTTTGGATTGGTTTGACACAGATCTGGGCATTGTGGTGTGAGGGGAACAGATTGGTAATTAATGGTAAATTTTAAATACGTAGTTTTTAGTAAAAAAGATTAGAGCTCACCTGGGGCAGGTACAGCGTGTCTCTGGACGCGTTCTGTGTCGACCCTGGCAGGGCAGAGAAATCTACTTTTGATAAGGAACTAATAAACTGCCTTGAGAACACGAACAAACGACTCCAGACTCCTTCAGCAACACGGGCTGGAGACCTGGACTTTTCTACACATTGCGAGGTCTCCCGGGACAGCGGAGAATCTCGCACAGGTCCATGGTGGGAACCTCAGGGATTTAACTGGCCAGGGAAAGGGCTGGCCCCAACCTGCCACCAAATGGTGGTTTCCATGGTCATGGTACACCAGCCTCCTAACATTCATCATGCTGCTGCATTTTACTTGGCCCATGTTCCTACATTGGAATTTTATCTGGGCATCAAGTAATCAATCACCAAAAAAAAAAAAAAAATCAGAATATTTTGGCCCAGCTGGCAAATGGCCTAACACTTTAAAAAGTGGGGATGTACTCAGCTTAGGCTAGTTTTGGTTTCTGCACAGCAAGCACCTCGTTTAGGTGGCCTGTCAATGCTCATTTATGTGGAAATGAAGAGGCAATGACAGCATGAGATGTAATAACGGGAAAGGAGACACTGGATTTCAAGTGCCCACACTAGAACTGGGAGGCTGTTTTAATGTTTTGTGCGTCTTCCTGCCCTGAAGTATTTCAAACACTCACGTCTTGTTTGCTGAACACTCTGAACAATACACGTGTAGTTACAGATTGATATCATAAATCACCTAAAGAACAAGACGGTCTTTCAGAACAGAAAGGACAATTTTAAGGAAGTTTATTTTTTAAATGGCAATATTTATCCTCTTAGTACTTTAGAAAGAGAAAAAAAGACTCAGCTGTTGGACCTGAAAACCACCTGGAAAACATTAATAAAAACCTGCATTCTGTCTTTACCATTGTATGTTTCTGTATATGTGTGAATGCACATGTATATATAGGCATGTATATGTGTACATTAAAAAATCAAAATAAAAGTGGGTAGGGCTAAACTTCACAAGCCAAGTGAAATCCAAAGCTGCAACTTTATTTTAGATAAATGCACATTTTTGAGCCAGTGTGGAGCTATGAAGCTAAACAGGAACAGACAGGATAAGCAGTGATGGAAGCTGAGTTTCTCCTTCAGAGGCTGTGCTGGAATGGCTGCGCTGGCAGAGACCCCAGAGGCGGCTGTGTATACACTAATGGCAGGATCTCTATCTCATACAGCTATGCTGTGTCCCCTGGTAATGCAAGCTGGGTCAGCAACATAAATCTTGGAAGGTCCTACTGAATGTTGATGTTCTGCCTCGGGAAGATTTCCAGAGTTTGTTCAGAGCAGTATTGAAAAGCTGAAACTTCAAACCTGCTGTAAGGGAAACCTTGGGGGAAAAAAACCACAAACATGAGGTTGGTTTGATTTAAATTCCATCTTTTGATCTGATTAATTTTTGTTTTTCAATGTTTCCATTTTCTATATTGTATAACTGCTTTCTTACATGATGATCCATGTTACAGTAGGATATAAAAATGAGAAGTTGTTCTATGGTGGAAATTGAAAAGTACTGTATTCAAAGGTGGAATAGGATGTTTCAACAACTTTTCTGCTTGATTTTAAAAATTTTCCAGATTTTAGTAGCAGCAAATAATCTTATTTCCATTTTTTCCAGTTGCCTAGACCAATTTTAAAATATTAAATAATTAGAGAGCAAAATACATACCTGATGGCCAGCAGCTCCCTGTAAACAAATCCTGCTTCTAAGTTAACTACAGTTTTTCTCCTGATCAGAGAAGGCAAGTTCTCATTGAAGGTCTTTGCCAGTGGGTGCAACAGACACCTTAAGGCTTGAATTTGGTAAATCATGGTCAGATAATTTTGAAAGACTTGCTTTAAACCAGCTAAAAATTATGACGGCAGATTCAGGAACAGTGAAGTGAAATTGCATGTCGTATATAAATGATAAGTAAGATCCTTCTGGCCCTTTATGGCCATCATTGGCATCTTTATGCCATTTTCTGGCTTTGATTTTGCTTCAGTTCTGAATTCAGTAAAAGGGGATGTGTACAGTGATGTGACCTGCTCCCAGTCTGACAAGCAGCTCTGTTTCAGAAGCCTCCCTCACAGACTCAGCACCGGCTGCCTGCAAGCTGGATTTTTCATTTACTCAGCTGTGTTACTTACACACGTTCTGTGGATCAACTTAATTACCCAAGTATTGCAAATGGGGCCAGTAAACACAGCAAGGGTTCAGCAGCAGGAATATGAAGTGGCAGCTGGAATATGAACCTAAAGAGGTGTTGTGACAGCTCACACGGTTCCCACAGGCAGTCCAGGGAAAGGTGATGTCCTCCCACTTCACACTGGCCTCTGTTTCTGTGCAAGAGACAAATTGGTGATGAACATTTGCTCTCTGCCATGAAGGGAACAGAGGAAGTGATTATCATCACTGCTCCCTTTCAAATAATAATGATAGCATCCTCTTCATTTTCATGGACTCTTCAGTATTTGATCACCTGCCCCTCTTGAGCCACGTGTCCTTTTCCCGGAGACACATCACCTGATTTGCTTGATCTTCCAAAGGTTTGGCTCGGCTCCAGCTCTCCTGTGCACATGGACAAGTGTCCTCTTGGTACAAAGAGGTCCTGACTTATAATGTCTCTGCTCTGGAAAGTTTTGTTGCAAAGCAGTTGTTCAGCAACAAATCAGAGAAATGATGATGCTCAGTCTCACTCACACTCTGCTGTGGATGGCCAAATTCAGATCAGGACAAAAAATAAACCAAAACAAAACCAAACAAATGCCCCAACCCAAACCAAGAAACTAATTAAGGCAGCTGTCTTTCCTGATAAATTAAATGAGAGAGAGAAGTCAGATGTCTCTCTCTGTCACATCCATCTTTACCTCTTCCCAGACATTGTTATCAGTCACTGAAATCCTGAGCTTTTTAACTGGGTCCAGCTGTGGTCCTGCTTCAGGCTTTAGGTTAGTGCACAAAACCATACAAGGTTTGGACAGGAATTCTATGCTGATAGTTTATAAGATGGTCAGCTGCTGAGCTTGGTGCCCTCCTCAACCCTTTCCAAACACTCCTTGTGATGGTGCTCACGGCAGGGTGACAGCTGCCAGGCGGGTGTGGAGAGCAGCTCCCTGCCTTCTCCCAAAGGCCGTGGTCTGCTCCTGCACTGCTCTCCAGGCTTTCCCAGGAAGAGGGGGCTCCCACTGCTTCTGGCATGGGAAAAAATGAGAGGAGACAAGAACTGGGAAGAAGGAGGAATGAGAAGAGTGCTCTGAGTCACTGAGCAAACAGAGCAGTGGCATCCAGGCAGGCTGCACTTGCATAGTTTCAATCCAGTGCCCAAAGAGCCTTGGCTATCCCAGGCCTTGGCTGTGGTGGGGGTGAGGGGGAGAGAGGGAGGGGACAGAGGTAATAGTTTTGCAAGGACATAATGATCTTGAGCAATTTCTGTGCAGGTATAAACATGATTTCCTGCAGTACTGCTTGTTACAAATATCTCCTCATTCAACAGGAGTGAATGCATTTGTTTTCAGTGTTTGAAGCAAGGAAAACTTCTGACATATGTTTTATTTATGAGGTGTCCTAACGTAGTGATACTTTCTGTGTGCAAGAGGTAGGGAGGCAATTGGTTACCTCTCCACGGCTCCTAACTTGAATGGCTGAGGACTGTGTTTATAGAAATGTGTGGAGGGATGTCTTAAAACCTGTACAGACATGGGCTGTGTAAGATGGTCGGTAAAAGTAAAGTGACTACTACTGAGGATATTCACAGACCCTACATCTTTCCCCAGAGCTCATCTGCTTCTTAGAGATGACTAAAAGACAGCAAAGGTGGCTCTGGAATCAAGAGGAGAGAGTCCAAAAGTATCAGTCCCTCTGAGCAGGTGCTGTAGGAATTAATGGCAGATGGAGAGACCAGTGGAAGGGGAAATGCCAGTGACCTCCTAAACCAGGAGAGCACAAGGACAGGAACAGCAGCTTGGACAGGACAATCCCTGTGTTCTCACCGGTGCTTGGGACAGCAGAACGAGCCCACCAGGGAGAGGTCTGGGCAAACTGATGTCCTCCAGACCAATAGCAGCCTCAACATTTTCCAGTGGTTGAACTTGCTTAAACTGTTCCTTGTCTTTTCAGCTGGACATGGTGGACAACTGATGTGAGTGCTGGGGACTGAGAGCTCGCTCTGGAACGGAAGATGGGGAAGACAGATTCATCAAAACATAAGAAAGGGTCTACCAACTCAGTCATCAGACACATCTTGTTCTGAAACCTCATTTTTGGCCTTGACCTTCTGGTGTGGTTCTTGTAAAAAGATAAAAGTATGGCAGATGCACATTTCTGGAATATTGCTTTCCTCTGGGATTTTATGGCATTCCTACTTCCCAGGCCGGGACTTGTACCCACATAGCCCTCAATAATTTCTTGTGCTGTGATCTGGCAGTGACTTTGTGAAGACATCTAAACTCTCCAATATCCTGCTGCAAGGACTCCCAAGAACTGTTGAGGAGAGGACGGATGGGGCAGGGAGGCAGGAGGCCTTGGCAGAGGAGGCTGGAGGATGTTTGTCCTGACAGCGCAAAGATGCCCTTTCTAGAGGCTGAGGAGATGGTGGGTGCAGATGGAACAGGCAGTAAAGTGGCAGAAAGAGATGAGGAGGCAAAGCAGGTCAGAGGGAGAGCCCAGGTACAAGGTAGAAGCCAGGAGCCAGTGAGAGTGACACTGACCACAAGGCAAGAAAAATACAGAGTCTTGGTGAAGGCTCCAAAAAACCATTGCCTGCTAGATCAGGAAATAGTGGGAAACATGAGGAAGAGATAAACCACCCAGACAAAGAGCTGGGTGAGGAGCAGCTGGGATTGGTTGGGGCAGAGTGCAGGCAAGAACTGTACACAGTGGCATAAGCCTCCAACAAGAGCGTGCACTGAGAAATGTGCTGCTCAAAAGTGAGTCATTTAAAGGCAGTTTGGGTGCATCTGCCCCGCAGTTACTTCTGTGAACACAAGAAATTACTAGATTTGCTGGCATGGGCCATTCTGCACAGGGCAGGTTACTATAGCACTGTTTACTTTTATGGCAAACAAACTTTTCCAGTGCGAGTTACCTTGGGGACCAGCCTCCCCACTGAGCAATAGTGATATTACAGCTCAGCCCATGTTTGAGCCTTGTCTCTACTTCTGGGAGGATCTGATGGGAAAAGGCTTTAATAATCACTTCAGGAAAGAAAAAGGTACCTATGGCTTCCTGCTGACTAAAGTATTAGATACTATTAATACTATACTATAGTATAATTAATAGTAATAAGTAATTGTAAAATTAATTGTACTATAGTATAATTAATATAGTATTAATGCTAAAGTATTAGAGCTGGATGGGTTTTCTGTTTCTATTCATGCAAAGAGGTGGAATTTATCAAGACTTTTGGCCCAGCTAAATGCAAACACATTTTGTGTAGGGATGCAGTGTAGAAGACAGATACGGAAGGCTGAACATGATGATGAAAAGGCCAAACAAGATTTTGAATTTTCTTTGTTTCAATTGGAAGCACCTTCCTTTCACTCCATTCTCAGCCTCTTTTCATAGTCCCCTCCTCCTAAGTTCTTCTTAAGGGCTTAGGTAACTTGCAAAGAAATTAAGCGCTTTCTTTGCAGAAGATCTCAGTGGTCCAAAGATAATTTTTTCCATCTCATTAAAAAAAAAAAAAAAAAGCCAAAAAAACCACACCAAAAACACACGCACACACAAAAACCCAAAACTAGTAACGAGGAATATTCTGTGTAATGTGAGTGGTGGAAATGAAGCCTGGTGCAGGGTAGGCAGCCTGGAGCTGAGCTCTTTGGAAGTGCTGCATGGAGTTGGAAATGACCACAATCTTTAGGAAGAAGAAGCAAGAGATGTGCATGCTACTTCTGGGTCAGGGAAGGAAGCCTCTGAGCATCTGGTCCCACCCTCCCTCACACGCAGGTCCATTGTGCTGCAGCTCTTGCGTGTTTGTGTGTAAAATCCACCCTGACCTGGCTGTGCGTGTAAAGCACGAGGCACCGGCTGGTCTATATATACTTTCCTGCAGGAAACATCAAAGTCACTTCCCCTGGAGTGTTCCTTCACCAAATTAACTGAAGCAATGGCAGCAGTGACACGATGAGGAGAAGTCTCTGGCTGCCCCTGCAGCTGAGTGTCAGCTCCCTAAAGGCAAGGGCTAATTGCATCGGCTTCCTTGCTGCAAAGACCTCCCCTTGCCCAGCAAGCACTGATCTCTTTTACCCTGAAATATCCCAGTCTGAGTCACCTTATCCACAGAATTCAGGGCAAAATTCAGCCTGTCATATCCTGCGTTTTACTTAAGAAAACAATAAGAGACAGGTCTGCCAACAGGGTCCTGGCACATGGGGGCTGCTGTGAACCCCCAGTGGAAGTCGTGGGCATGTGGTTGACATCTGTCCAGGAATTCAGATGGCTTCTTTGGTCCACTTATCTGGATGTATCAGAGGACACAGAGATGCACTTGAGTTTTCAGACAGGCTTCTTGCTTGTAAAACATCTGCTGGTGGTGGTGGGTGTTTGCAAGGCCATTGCAGTCAGCTCAGGGTGTGATGATCCCTCTGGACTTCAGCAGGATGCACTGCTGCTTGCTTTTGGCATCAACGTTACACACTCTGGCTTCCGAGTCGCTTCTAACTGTTGACCTGAATTTATCTGGAAGATGTTCTGCTTTGCTCTACAGTTTTTAGGTAGCTCATTGACTGATACAAAATCCCCTTTCCCTAATACATTTTTAGACTGGCACTAGTCAGAAGAGTGTGTCAGGTGACAGGAAAAGGAGTGCCACGCAAAATGCTTCTCCCCTTGAATTCACTTAAAGATTTGGAGACATTTTAGCATCCAGGTACAATTGTGACAGGATCGTGTTGGACACAGCACTTTTTGTCAACTGTATTCCAGCCACAGGGACAAAAGACTTTTACTTTCCATCAGTATCACAGTGTTTGCAAATTCCATCATCAACACCCTGTGTTATTCAAAAATAGCAAATGTCTCTTTAGAACAAACCACAAGAAAATGTGTTTTGGAGTTATAACCTAAAGGAATTCTTCTTTGACAGGCTGACTGCTCATGTCACATGCAGAAATCCCAGAGTAAGACTGGTTTACTGTGGGTTTGGTTGGTTTTCAGGTTTTTTTCCAAAGCCCAGTCTGTCTCCCTAGAGGGTACATGAGCCACAGCTAAAATCTCTGTGAGCTCTGCAGCGCAGCCCATGGCTCCAGTAGCTGCTCAGGGATTTTGCAGCTGTTCTCCAGCAGAGATGTGTAATAACTGTGCAGTAACACACACGTATTTTCTTTCATAGTGGATGTTAATTTATGAGCTTGCTTAGAGCTTTAACACTCAGCTGGTTTACTCTGCACCTTTTTGTGTTATACATAGCATTTTGTGAACCAGGACTGCAACTGGATACGGGGTTGCCTCAAATCCTCAGCAAGGTCTGCCCCTCAGAAATTCCACCCTAAACCCAGTCAGGTCTTTTGTCACAGAGTATTATTAGTTCCCTCTAAAAGGCCCTGAGAGACACAAAGTACTTTAAAAAATATAATCCTCTCAAATGGAAGGTAGAAAAGGTGATGGGAGGTTATTTCTGATGAGAAGATGCAGGCTGAGTACAGGATACCTTTTTCTGTGCTCTCATACTAGACAACACATCTGCAGGTCTGAAAAGTCCTTCTCACATTTTACCTGGCTCAGCATTACTAATATTAAGAAACCATTTATTTGCTGCAGGGTAGAGGTCACATCACATGGATAGCTGACAACTTCCCTGCAAGCTGCAGCCTTCTGAGAGGGACCATGAAAAACAGGCTTCATGTAACCAGTGCTCTGCAAAATGGGTGCTTGGGCACTCACCCAGAGGGATGGGAGGAAGAACCAAAGTTTATGTGGTTCTCCCAGTACAGCAAAAGGGGATTCCCATGCAGTAGGTGGGCATCCTATTCACTGGGCTGTGGCATACAGATAGCACCCAGTCCTTGCTTCCCTATCCTACCCACACATCCAAAACCATCTTCAACACTAGTCCCTTTAGCTCTAAATTGTTGTTGTATTTTCCAGTAAAAGAAGTTTTCAAGTAGTCCCAGGTGAAAGAGATAACTAAGACTGAAAAAACTGTTTTACTTGGCCTGCTTTTTTTAAACCTTTATTGGTTTTCTGAAACACACAGCAAACCAAAAGTAAACCTCAGGCTTTTTCAAGCGTGGTTTAAGCATGTGGTTGACTTCCCCAGGTTTCTAAATGTACTTTCCACAATACTTGGAGGTAAACTCATGCCCAAGTGCTTCATTGGATGAATTCCCCCTGTTCTCTGAACACAGGGGGAAAACCATGGCAGCACCACAGAGAAGTGCTAAGGGATCTCTTCCTGGGCTTCAGCTAGAGCAGCCATTCAGAGCTCTATTTCCAAATCCAGACAAATCTCCCGAAGCTGTTCTGACACGTATTGTAAGAGTAAATAAATAATCACATGGCACTTTATTCCACCACCAGAACTCTCTTAGCACGGGATACCAGTGGATCTGGATGAAGCCAATTCTAATTACAGATAAAAGGTTTGATGCATGAAAAGAAGCTGGTATTTACATCCAATTATCCGAGGGAGGAGAGATAGGGATGCGCTTCCTTTTATCATTTTCATTAAATTTCTTTTGAAATTAAAAGACTCCTTGAGTTTCTGAAGATGCAACAGTCTTTTCAACTTGCCGTCAGTGAGATACAGGTTGTTTTCCACGATGTGTTGTGCAAGTTCAGACAGTGGGATCTCTCCCTCCTCCCTTGACTCCAGTAGAGCATTGCACGATGCTTGTTCATCCAGTTGCTTCTTTAATGTCCCTTTGCTGAAGCTTGAACTCCTGGAGCTGCATTTCATGTATTTCAGGTCTGAGGCACCCTGTGTTTGTAAACTGCCTCTACCTTCTCATCAGCTGAAGAAAATCACTGAGTGAAGAAAATCTCCAAGGTTTTGGGGCCTGATAGGGAGAGGTAACACCAGCCCACTGAATACTAACAGAAGGCAGCTGGACCTAGTATACCATTTTACCAGAGAGAATCCTCAGAGGGAACAGAGAGAGGGGATGGGAAGCAGCTGGGTGGATGTGTTATCCCAAAGAAAGCAGCTCTCAGGAGTTGGGCAGAGCAGGACCTTGACGGCTCCACTGCTGCTTGGAGTCCAGAAGACCTGGCCTTTGTGACCCTTCTCCTGACTCCCTCCCTTCTGGGTACTCTGAGCCCAGCCTCTTTTTGTCTTAGAATGGATCACTTACTTCTCCTCTTCATTTCTCCATCGGCAAATTGGGGATGATGTGCGTAAAGCTCCCTGAAATCCTCTGCAGGGAGGTGCCACAGAGTGGAAAGTATTAGCTATCAGTATCCTTGTTAATATTCTGCTCAACTCTGAGTGAAGTCACATAATCCTGTGTTTGGGTCATCACTATTTGTTGCTATGGAAATGTGTGTTATCAGATACTGCAAATTCAGTGTCTGAGGACATCTGAGGAGGGGGAAAATCCTTTGTTTGAAGACACACTTGTGTCAGTGGCACGAAACTTTGCCAGGAAGAAGGGAATTCACCTCTTTCTTTTGTTCTCCACAAATTGCTGCAATGAGTCAATGTGAGCTCCTCACGCTCAGCTCCTGGGAGCCAGTATCTCTTACCCGATGCACAATTCCGAAACGACTGCACGTGCTGGGTGAATTTGTGAATGCATCTGGTAGGATCATTAACACCAGAGCAGAAGACAAATGCAAAGTATGTGCTTGGCCATATGGGTGAACGTGAGCTGCTTAAGACTGAGTGCCATAATAGAGATGGAAAGTCTTACGAGGGAAGATCAGTATCCCCCCACCTCTCTGGTAAGGGATTAAGGCAGTTGGTCCTGCAGGAGTATTCATAGAGTGTGAGGCCAAAGGGGACACTTAGGTCACCTAGGCCAGCCTCCTGAATGCTGCAGGTCACCGAGTTTCTTCCAGTGAGCCCTGAGCTGAGCCCTGTGACTTTATGTTGCAGCAACTCCCTGCCCAGTTTGTTCCAGTGAATGAAACTCTCACTGGTAACACACGATGGGTAAGCGTGGGTGCAGATCAAACCATGCCTGCTGCAATGGGGCCAAACATAGAAATTGGATGCACTGGACCAGTGCAGCTTCCTGATCCGAGCTGGTGGGGTTACATCACCCTATGCCTCAGTCCCTCCTGGCTCCAAACCTCTGCAGGAATACGCCATTTCCCTGCAAATGTGTGTGCTTACCAACTGTCCATGTAGTCTTCTTTGAGTGAAACCAAACAGGCTTTCTGGGCAAATTTCTGCTCATTTCTCTGGTTCTCTATTTCACCTGTGCAAAATCTGACAACATTTTTATATCTGCAGCTGTCCAACACATGCAAGTTCTCACTGTCCGTTGTGTGCATTGAGTTTTGAGTCTATGGATATAAAAAGCTCTCTTTGGATATACTCAGTATCACTTTCATTTCTAGGCCTTTCTGTCAGTTTCCCTGAGCAAAGGCTGTTGTAAGACAAAACAAGGTTCAGGTTTTGATAATGTCTCTATTTGAGGTATTTTATGGCCATGCTCTGACCTTATACCTAAAGATGAAACACAGGCCCTGCCTTTATTTCCCTTTGGGTCTCTGTATTGAGCACATTCCTCATCCTTTACCAGTTTTTCACTGGGTTTTCCTCCCTGCCTCATAGAAAGCTGATTTCAGGTTGAAAGCAGGAAGAAAATATGCCTAAGATCAAGCAGGCCAGGTTGACCTTCCTTAATTAAGATCTTTATTTTCAGCTGTTCAAGCAGGTTGTTAAAGCTCAGCATACTTGGGGGGTACAGTCATGGGCAGGCAGGGCTAATAAGAACCATTGCCTGAACATCATATATATATAATTATATACATATATATATATATATATTAGCAGGTAATTACATGTATCCAGCACTAACAGAAGGCTCTTGCAGTGAGAAATGGCCAACCTATGAAAAAATGTATTTGAGCTTTTAGGTATGTATGTATATATGTGAGCATAAATAAATAAATATATATATNTCTTCTTTGAGTGAAACCAAACAGGCTTTCTGGGCAAATTTCTGCTCATTTCTCTGGTTCTCTATTTCACCTGTGCAAAATCTGACAACATTTTTATATCTGCAGCTGTCCAACACATGCAAGTTCTCACTGTCCGTTGTGTGCATTGAGTTTTGAGTCTATGGATATAAAAAGCTCTCTTTGGATATACTCAGTATCACTTTCATTTCTAGGCCTTTCTGTCAGTTTCCCTGAGCAAAGGCTGTTGTAAGACAAAACAAGGTTCAGGTTTTGATAATGTCTCTATTTGAGGTATTTTATGGCCATGCTCTGACCTTATACCTAAAGATGAAACACAGGCCCTGCCTTTATTTCCCTTTGGGTCTCTGTATTGAGCACATTCCTCATCCTTTACCAGTTTTTCACTGGGTTTTCCTCCCTGCCTCATAGAAAGCTGATTTCAGGTTGAAAGCAGGAAGAAAATATGCCTAAGATCAAGCAGGCCAGGTTGACCTTCCTTAATTAAGATCTTTATTTTCAGCTGTTCAAGCAGGTTGTTAAAGCTCAGCATACTTGGGGGGTACAGTCATGGGCAGGCAGGGCTAATAAGAACCATTGCCTGAACATCATATATATATAATTATATACATATATATATATATATATTAGCAGGTAATTACATGTATCCAGCACTAACAGAAGGCTCTTGCAGTGAGAAATGGCCAACCTATGAAAAAATGTATTTGAGCTTTTAGGTATGTATGTATATATGTGAGCATAAATAAATAAATATATATATATAAACAAAAACACACACATACACATTTGTGTACACGTACATATTTGCATATACAGTTGTTAATGTTTTTCTATGACAAATGTTTAATACATTTACACTAAATTTTCCTTATTTAGTGGAAAGTTCTAGTGACAGACTTACTAAAGAAAGAAATATATGTTGTGGGGTAATTGTATATTATGCTCTATAAATTCCCTGTCTGCTAAGAAAGATGATACAGCTTTTATTTTGTACACGTTTCAGATTTACAACTCCAACAGTAAAGATCAGGCTGGGAATCTCAACAGCAGCTTACTATTTCTGCATCGCTACTACCATGGTGATTTTTGCCATCAGAACTGAAACTACCAATTACAGGGCTGAATCATGAAACAAGGCAGGATATACTTTGCTTTTCCATCCAAATCAGCAGAACCTGCAAAGCTCTTGGTACTTGTAATTAACATTAACACAAGTCACATTTAAAATCAAGAAGCCACCCAGAACTGCCTAAGATGTTGCTCATCAGGAGCAGAAATGGTGAACGTAGACCGTGTTTGCATGAAACAATTTTTGGACACTTTCCATTGCTATTAACTGCAGAAATAACTGCAGTGCCTGTGACGTTGTTACCTCCTTCCACAGGCTGACAGTGTTCAGTACAGATATTGCAGACCAGGAGAAGTGCTGGTGGGGAAAACCAGTGTCTGTTTTCCCATGCGTGATGGGAGAATGCAGGTGCTACATGTTTTCCAGCCTGGCAAGTTGTTCTTCACAAACTTCAGCTCTTCTCTTTGCTTAAGCACAGGCCGCAATTCTGACCTTGCAGAATGGTTTAGCAAGAATTATACAAATTTAATTGTTAGGGCTGCTGCAGGTAAAAACCCCAAATAGACCTGTAATAACACACAACAGAGTGCCATATAATTTTAGAAATATTTAATACATCCAAATTCTGTATGTGCTAGCCACAATACATGCCACTCCTTACTAAAATTCAACTAAAAAGAAGCTACACTTTTGTAGCTTTGCTTCATGCAGCGTCTTTACAAAGACACTGGATTTACAAACGTGTCTGTATCATTCTTTTCCCCTCGAGGTCAACTTTTGATCATTTTGGCTGCTTGCAACAAACACTTGGCAGAAGGGATAGCACTCAGATATGCTCCACTCCTATTATTTCTGTGAATTCTTGCCTCCGCTTTAAGGAGGGAGAAACCTCATTAGCTTGCAGGGGAAAGCAGCAAAAGGACCTCAACCACAGGAGGCACAAAGGGTGCCTACAGATGTTGTAACAGCCCTGCCACAGCTGCATCTCGTGTTTTATTGGACTCTGGAGTCTCCAGTCACAAGACAGGCAACCCCAGGCAGCCTGGCTCTGCCTCTTTCTTTGTTCTTGGAGTTGTTTTTAAACCTCACTGGGTACACATCAGATGCCAACATGAGAAACTCAGACCACAGCCCAGGAGTTACGGACCACATCAGCAAGACACTCTTCTTTCATATGCACATCTCTTCTGGGCTCAGCCAGTCTGAGCCCAGCACAGCATTTCTGCAGATCAGTCCTGACACTGCTGAGCTTTGTCATCAGCCATCTCCCTTCTGGATTTCTGCAAACCCTTTGATGGCAGCAAGTGCCAGGGACCAAGCAGCATAAGCCAAGGGACTGCCCATGCACTGGAGAGCATTGCTGGGTGCTGCCAGCTGCACTGTAGGCTGTTGCTAAATCCTGCACTGCCCTTGGGTAAGGAGTTTACTCAATCAGTAGTTGATTAGGACACCTACAGGGCACATTCAAAGGGATAGAGGTGTTAGGACACAACAACAAACACAGCTTTTAATCCTGGCCTGGGCTGGGCAGGAAGCACTTACAATCATAGGATTGTTAAGGTTGCAAAAGACTTCTAAGATGATCACCCAACATTGCCAAGTCCTCCAGTAAACCTTGTCACTGAGTGCCACATTTACACATCCTTTAAATGCCTCCAGGGATGGTAACTCAGCCACATATCTGGACAGCCTCTTCCCGTGCCTGACCAACCTTCCAGTAAAGAAATGCTTCCTAACATCCAATCCATGCACAACTCAAGGCTGTTTCCTCTTGTCCGTCATTTTTTACCCTGGAGAAGAGGTGATTCCCACCTTGTTACTACCTCTTCTCAGGGAGTTGCAGAGAGGGATAAAGTACCCCCTGAGCCTCTTTTCTCCAGGCCAAACACCCCCAGCTTCCACAGCTGTTTCTCTAGCTTTGTCACCCTGCTCTGGACATTGTATCTGTTTTAGCAGAACTGGAAGGTAAAATTCATACCCAGAGAGCACCACGACTTCCTTATGGGGGCTGTCCCGTGGCTGTGACATAGCAGATCTCTTCTCCTGCCTCAGCTCCATAGAAATTCTGCCCTGGCACTGCCCCATGGCCAGCTGCCATTGCCCCTGAGGCTGTGTACACCAATATTTGACAGCTTGGCTTCTCCATGTAGTGGAAGAGATGCCTGCAGCACATGCTGGTGATGTGCCTCAGGTACTGCTGGATGTTTCCAGCCTGCTCCTGACTGCATGACTTTGGTCTGCTCTCTGCTTGTGTAGAGGCACGTGGAGATTTTCCAGCAAAAAGCATGTGCCCATTCCCTGCTTTTCTGCTCCTTTTCATCACATTTAAATGGTACCAGGTAAAGCTTAAAGGCTTTGATCGAGCAAAACTAAAATGATGGTGAAATGAAGCCATGAGTCTACAAGGTAAGACTGATTGAGTGTTTGCTACAGATACCTGAGGGCAAAGTTTTGGGTTTTGTTCATCTTGGCTGCTCCAGGATGCCTCTCATTTCACCCACAATTTCAGCAGTACTGAATGATGACTTTTGATCACCAGTGACATTTTCCGTATCTCCTAGTGTGCTTGGGTGTCAGCCTCCAGTTCCAGCCACTATTACCTGGATTATTTTCCACTTGGAAGCAATTCTCCACCTCACCCAGCTGTGTCTTCCTGCTCCTTCAGTCCCTCCATCTTGAAACCTCAGCCCTTTCTTCCACATCTCACAAAGCCGCCTGTAGGGACAAGCTCCTTTCCCGGTCCTCTCCTCCACGTCCGCATCAGCCGAGCCCTTTCCAAGCCTCTTCCTTCCGTGCTCTTTTCTTAGGCTGGACTCCCTTCTCCAACTCCCCCCGGCACCTCCCCTGCTCTCCAGCAGAACCCAGCACTCGCCGACTTCCTCCTCCGCGAGCGGCCGCAGCGGCTTCCTCTGGCCACAGCTGTTCCAGACACTCTGGCTCCACGGCACACCCTCTGCATGCACAAAAACACCAAACCAGGACTTTGCTTTCTTATTCAAAAATGCAGCTCAGCTCAGGCAGCTGTGCCACTGAGGAAACCCGCAATGCCTGTCACCCAGTGTGCCACCACCAGCATGGCCACCCCAATCGGCCCTGACAGCCATCATGACCCATCACTGCCAGGCATCTTCTCGTGTCCTTATCATCCCTGTGTCCTGTAGGGCCTCCCTGACACAGGATGATATTTTTTCAAAACAGATTTGATGTTTTGTTACAATGCAGATGCCCTGTGGTTTGCAGAGGGCACCAAAATTTTAATTGAATCCATAGGAAAGCACTCTGCTTAGGTGGGGGTTTGCACAAGAGACTGGGAAAATTCTTCCGGAGTTAGTGTCTGTGGACAAGCTTGGCCCAAGCCCCTACAGGGAGTGTGCTGGACAGACAGAGGCACATCTGTCCTGGGGAGCCCTGTTCACTCAGCTGCCCCCCAGGTGCCATGACTCACCATCCTGCACAGTCAGCTTGTGCAAGGAAGGGCAAATCCCTCCCTGGGAGTGGATCCTGTCGGAGCTTGATTGGATACAGGCTGCTCTGTGTGTGTCACCCCCCTGGGCAGAGCTGTCAGGGATGGGGACAGGACCTGGCCACCTCTGAGCCCCCTTGCCATGGCCAGTGTGGGGCTGCTGTTGCCAGTGAAGTCTGGACCATCTCCAGTGTCCTGTGCCCAATCTGTGCCCACGTGATTGCTGGCAAAGGGACAGCCAAGCTCTCAGAACTGTTCTCTCCTTTGACTCTGCCAGCTCCCAGGCAGATGTGTGTTCTTAGGTCTCATGAACTCAGCAGGCTGGGAACAAGCTGCAACTTGGCAGAGACATCTAAAGAATATCCAGATGTTGCAGGAAGTTCTGTCAGGTGGGGTCAACCTAGGACTAATTCAGTGCTGGTAGGGGCCATGCTGTTGCTGGTCTCCAGCCTCCTAAAGAGAAAGCTACTTTTAATTTCCTGGTGGCTTGTGGCCACAAGAACCACCAGGACCTTCCATTCCCAGCTGTTGGAGTCTGAATGTCATTGGCCAAGCCTACTTTTAATTTACTTAATTTTCTGCTGAGACTTAAACTAGAGGAGTTTTGTTGATTTACACCTTTCTAGGCACTGGTTGTGTAACACTCCTGGCTTGAGAGACCTGCTGTGTTCCAGTCCAAAGCAGCTGTGCTGCAGTGGTGGATTTTGGTGATCCACATTGCTTAGATGGAGTGTTTGTCATCTGTCTGGACACCCTTCAGTCTGGTGGGGGAACTCTTATGATGATAATGAGTTAAATGCCTTGACCTCATTTGGAAATTTTACTGGGAACATGTGCAGAACTTGGCTGGCGAGGGGGAGGGACAGCCAGCCTGTTCTTTACATTTCTGTTCGTTTACACTACATATGCTCTGGCACATGCTACCTGGGAAGCCTGGCATGGCTGCAAGCTCTCCATCTCAAACAAACCTTGGGTCTGCCCACAGGATGGAAGACTGCTTGGGAACGTGGTGCCAACAATGTCTAGAGATGCTTTCTGTGCAGAGGTGTGACAAGACATGTCTGGCTCTTTCACAGAGGGGTGAAGATGGAGTGACATGCAGTCAGGAAAGCAATCTCACATCTCTTACCACAGAGGCTTGTGCTAGGGCAGTGAGGGGACATGAAGACACCAGAGGGTGTAAAGCAGGATCAGGGAAGTCAGGCTGCAGATGGAAAGTGAGCTTTGGGGGCCAGGATGCTCTTTGCTTATCAGACAGGAGGTTGAGAAGTGGTTTAATCATGGTGGGTGGGTGATTCCACCTGGAAAAAAACAACAAGGAGAACCGGAGGCACTTTTGAATCTTGCTAGTGAGGGTGCAACATGAGCAAACAGCAGGAAGCTAGCAAACCCAACCTTGCAGTAAGGAGTCAGTCCACTGACACCTCACCTTCACACTTTGCAGTAATAAGGAAGAACATCTTTCTGCATGGTGTGCTTTGATCCAGCTACTGGCATTACTCTTCAGTGAAGTGAGGATGTGCAACAGGGCAAACTTGCATGGTGTGGGGAATTCTCCACCCTCTGATCCAACTCCTGCTTTCCCTCCTCCTGGACACTATGGAGAGGAAGGCCAGATGCAATTTTCCTCAATGTGGTTATCACACACGTGGCTGAGTCTTCAGAATATGACAGTAATAAAAGCTCACAGCTCCTGCAGCAGTAGGTGCATTTTAAGGGCATATTTTTGCTCGTTTACTACTTCCTTCCAAAGGCCGTTTCCAATATGACAGTACAAGGTGACTTTCACTTTGAAAGTTTTGAAAAATATGAACATTTGAAAATCGAAGTGTTCCTGAAAATACACTTCTGCCTGTCTGATACCTGGCTGACTGGCCTTGCTGTCAGACCTCACATGCTCTCAGAGGGTGCACACAGATTGGTTTCTCCAGAAGGAAGCAGAAGGAAATGCGTGCATGTCTGCAGAGGGTTGGATGATTCAGTAGGGAGTTCCCAGCAGCAGCCAGTGAAAGGATGCTGGGCTTACTGGAAATGCCCAGGTGTCATTTCCCCTGGACAGAGTACGAGCGTAGGCGGCTGAGCTGGCAGGCTGGACTCACCAAAGCACAACCACCAAGCAGTTCTTTCTTTTGGACTCAGTTTGAACAAACCCAGAAAAGCCAGACTTTGTGGCCTGTGTGGAAGACAAGCAGGGGCCTTTGCCAGCAGCTGAATGCTAAGCCAGAGGGAATAGAATAGAATAGAATAGAATAGAATAGAATAGAATAGAATAGAATAGAATAGAATAGAATAGATTAGAACTATTGCAGTTGGAATGGACCAATGAGGATCATCCAGTCCAAGTGCCTGACCACCACAGGCACTGATCAGAAGTTGCAGCATGTTGTTAAAGGCATTGTTGAAATGTCTCTAAACACTGACAGCCTGGGAGCATCAACCACCTCTCAAGGAATCCCATTCTAGTGTTTGACCACCCTCCTAGTAAAGAAATATTTTGTAATGTCAAGAGTGAAATTCTTCTGGAGCAGCTTTGAACCATTCCCATGCACCCAATCACTGCATCCCAGGGAGAAGGGATCAGCACCTCCCTCTCCACTTCCCCTCCTCAGGGAGCTGCAGAGAGTAATGAGTTCAGTCTTCAGCCTCCTATTCTCCAAACTGGAAAAGCCCAAAATCCCCAGCTGTTCTTCACAGGACATTCTTTCCAACTCTTTGACCAGCTTTGTTGTCCTCCTCTGGATGCATTCAAGTACCTTAACAACTTCCTTAAACTTTGGGGCCCAGAACAGCACATGTATCTCAAAGTGAGGCTGCACCAATGCTAAATACAGCAGAATAATCCCCTCTGTCGATTCATGGATTGCCTGTTGGGGAGAGGCTGAGATGCTGCCATTGCCTCCCTGCTCCAAGACAAGGACATTAGAGAGGAGCATCATCTCTGAAAGACTGGGTGGGAATGTGTGTCTGCATGCATCTGTGACAGCGAATACCCTTCTGACACTTCGTAACAGCAAGAAAAGCCCACAGAAATGAGGAACACAAAATAATTTATTGCCTGGGACTCCTACTGCCTCATAACTGATTTTCTCATAAGATATTTATAGTATTCAAATGGCATCAGGTCTTTAAGAAACTACTTATGTTCATTTTACACATTGTCTGGGAACTATTAAAAGTTAAGGGTGTTAGCCACTATCATGTTGAACCTTTAGTCACAAACACTGGCAAGTCCCAGCCAAAAGGGTTGTGGACTGTTCTTGAGCAGCAAGTGGAAGTGCAATAAGATAAGTGGTGCAACAGTTGTACATGGCAGTGTTTCCACATCCCCTTTTGACTCTAGACTCTAACTTGCTGAGGGTCAAAGTGAACACTCTGTCTGAGGTTCAACACTGCTTTTATCCTCAGACCAGAGAACAAGAATCCTGATTCATTTTGCCTTCCTCTACGGTAGTGAGTTGCAGGTTGCCTGGTGCACAACTCACCCAAGCCCTTTTCTGCCACTGCTGAGGATCAGTCCATTCCGTTCCTGGATTCTGACTGTGACATTATAGTCTTGAAAGGATCAAGATATTTTGTGTGACCAAGTCGCTGGATGCAGCACTTGTGTGAAATCCGATGGTCTGTGTGTACCAAGCCAGGTAAGACAAACTCATGGCCCTTTCTGGTTTCCAGCTGCATCGTATGCTGTATTCATGTTGTTTTGTGGTTGGTGCTCTGTGGGGCCTGGTGCATGATCACTTTTGGGGTGTGTGGAGGGGAAACCAAGGTGGGTCACTCACAGGCGTCACTGCCAAGGAGATGACATTCCCTCAAGGGGAAGGTGCCAGGTGCAGTGGAAGCAAATGCCCTGATATTCTTCCAGGAGGGCTCCCAAGAACCTGAAGGTGCTGTGCTTTGAAATTCCACTTGAGATTCCCCTGGGTGAGCAGGATGGGTTTTCAGAGCTCTTCTCAAACAGCTCAAGAGCTCATTTATCTGCAGAGCGTGCAATGGACTGTCTCCATGTGGAATTCCTACCAACACCTGTGAGATTTTTCAGTTATTTCCAGTGCTGGTTTTCCTTTCTATCTCCTCTCCCATGCTGCAACCATGGGCCCACCCCCAGCTCCAAGTGAGCTGTTTTGGGAGGGGAAGCAGGATCCCTGGGGCAGTCCTGGATTTTGGGTAGTTCCTGTCCCAGACAGTACCATGACTGCTGATGTGCATCGCTCACAGAGCACTGCTCGCAAGGGAAACTTCTCACATGTTCTTGGCTCCTCTGTTCCCACTCACAGCAATTATGCGTCTGCTTTTTGGCCTTCATTTGTGCTAAGCTGTTGTGCCTCAAGTGAGCGCTTATTAGCACTTCCTTCTCTGAAAAGGAGTGACTGCAAAATAAGCCAAGGGTCATTTCCCTTCCCTTGGGACCAGCCGACATCCTGGCTTTTAAATCAGGCTCCATAAATTTTAAACCTTAGCATCTCATGTGTTATGCCTAGAGAGGGGTGGAGGTTCCCCTGGAGAGAGCAAGGAAAAGAAACTCCTTCTGACGTGACAGTACATTGCTTGAGCAAGTGTTTTTAATGCATCTGAGACAGAACAGACCAGTGAAAAAAGCAATCATTAATATACAAAGTGTGTGCGATGAATCAGAAGAAAAGAAAAAAGGAAATTATAATTTTCTATTTCTTTTATCATCTTTACTTGCATATTGTCCTGCAGGGCTGGGCATCAGCAGGTGGAGCTGCAAAATATCAGCCAACAAAAAATGCTGCCAGTGAATAAAATGCTGTTGTTGAAAGTCAACACAAACAGATTGTGCTATGTGTGGTGAATACAAATTTTTAGACAGAAAGTACTCTTAGTATCTGCAGTGTTCACTATAAGCTCAGAAAAAAAGGATTCAAACTAATGTCAGAAGCTTGAAACTTTTGCAAATCCATAAAAATACCAAATTTCCCAGCACATAAACTGCCTTCTCAATACTACCTGTGGGTTTCTCTAACCCATCCTGATTCTTTCTGCAAGAGATTCCAGTAGGAACAGCTGTCAGAGAACAAGGTGGCCCCTAACAAGTGATATCAGGGGTATGTGCTATGGGACAATGTGGCAGGGAGGTCAAGAGCTGTGATGGCTGCCTGGTCTCAGTGGTGAGGATGTTCTCCTCTCATGGAGTATCCCTCTAGTGCCTGTGTTTGCATCCTGAGAGCAGAAACAAGGGCTGTACCAAGGAGTTCCTCTCTGTCCCTTCCCTGGGGATAGCTTTTACTTTCCCCAGCAGTCCCTTGCCTTCATTGAGGTCTCTATTTCGATTTCTTCTCTACTGACACAGAACTGGTGTTGGAAGTTGCCATATTCATGAGGCAAGAAGTCAAATTTTCTAAACCCGTGAGATGCTTGATGAGATTTCCACCCAGTCCAGAGCTGCAGCCCAACCCATCTCCACCACAAGGGTTCATGGAAGCAGCTCATGAGGAGGAGATAAATGCATGCCCAGGGATCTTTCACTCCATTCCAGGAGTGTATGTCCTGCATGACCACAGCAAGACAGCAGCGTGAGGGTTTCATCCCCAGGTAGGGATTGGATCACCAACACCCCATCCACCAGCACAGCCCACAAGGTGGGTATTGGGACGATCCTGATGTAGGAGCCACACCTGAAGACAAGCTGTGTGTGGCAATACAAGACCCACTCCTGCCTGAAAATCCCAGCGTTGCTCAGGTATGGAACAATCTCTGTATGGAGGAAACCTGCTGTCATCCTCTCCAACAACAGACAGGGCCATGGGTGAGGGTGTGCCACAGAGAGAGAGGGACAAGGGAAGGATCCAGCAGAGTATTATTTCTTGATTCCTCTCCTGCAATTAAGAAAGGGTTGTGTTTTTTCACTTTCACGTGCCTCAACTCCCACCAGCTGCATGCACCCACCCACAGCATGTGTGCTGTGTTTTTATTACGGCTGTAGCCTCAGGTAGCGTGGAATTGGGGCCAAGCATACATTAGTAAAATTAGAAGAAATATCATCTGACGGGTCTGGACGGTGCTGTGGGCAGAGCATATTTGGCAAGACTGCTTCCTTCGCAATCCAGCCCAGAGACATTCCCTGATCCTATCTGAACAGGGACTGAACTTGCAAAACGAGTCCCAGCTTGTGAGCTGTGAGTCAGGGATGTCTTAAACACTGCCTCAGCATCCAACCCCAACAAGCCCTTTTTATCTTGTTCATCCTGCTTAAATAGCTGCAGCAAGCCCTCATGTTAATAGAGCAGCCTTGGGGGCCATAAGGCTGGGTTTTTTCACACCCTCCAGCACTTGCCCCTTGTGAATCTAGCTGGTTTGACCCATTATTGTCCTTTTCTCTGGTTCAGCTAAAGGACTCAGCTGCACTGCTCACAGACAGTGGTTTGAAATCTGCATCTGCTCCATATGAGCACATTCATGTCCCTCACTGGTGAGCCATAGGGATTCATTTCTGTAGGTTTGGCTATGCATCAGCCTTTGAAAGAGGTGTGTGCTTAAATTCAAGTCTACTTTCCAACTTCTTTCGAGTACCTTTCTAGTGCATAAAGACTCCTTCATGACTCAAGGGATTTCATAAATTGTCTGCCAGAACAGGCCAGGACAGGCAGGAATCTGTGGAATACCCTGTGTTTACATCCCGAGATGATATACCTCCATTGTATCTGAGAAAACCTAATTAGAAATGTTGGATTTGGGAGCCATTTGCTAGAAAGTGGTGGTGAAAGACATCAGGTCAAAGGAAGATAGGACTTCACCGATCTATTCCAGAAAATCCCACCTGGTATTGGTATCACAGTGGCTCAAACTGTCCTTGCCCAAGTTTCAGTGAGAGACTGCAGATGTGAAGGCAGTTAATTAATAACTGCAAAGGTGCATTCACCTCGTTACTAGAAGATGGAAAGAGAAAATATTGTTTACTTGTGAAGCAAAGGAATTTAGGATAGAAGTCTGTAGTAATAGAGAATAAAAGCATAGTGCTTTATTTAAACACAGAGCAATGGAAACAAAAGGCTGATTCAAAAGGACTACATGGGATGTGCCTGATGCCTTCATGGCCTTGATTTATCTTCAAAAACGGGCATGTCACAGCAAATAAATGAGTCCTGGATGGTTATAAACAAATTGCAGGACTTTGTGGGAGAAAGGGTCATACCCTCATGTACCAAGGATGTACCCAGATTTACCATTCTCTCGTGTACCAAGAAAGACACATTCAAATCTAAATTTTTCAGAAGGGAGGAGAAGGATCAGATTGGAAAGAAAATAAAGGCAGCTTGAAACTGGCTTTCATCTTAAATGTATTTTGCTCTTCTTCCACAACACAATGCAATGCAGTCTTCATGCCCCTTTTCTCACCTTCCTTTTGTTTTGCAGTATCCCCCATCGCTCTTTACATGACAGAACTGCCCACTATCAGCACCACACACAACAAACAAAACCATTCCCCCCTCATGGGCTTAGGATGTCTTATTTCAGAGATATCGTTCAAGGGCCTTAAATATATTGGCCTTAGAGCTATTTTTACTTGCAAGTGCTTGAGCCAGACCTTTGATGTTCCATTTGGGTTCAGGGTAAACTAGAGAACACATTAAAATGAGCAAGAGCCGGTGGTTTTGTTCTAAGTGTTACCAGAAGCCAGGGTGAGACACAGAAGAGGAAGGAAAGAGGATTGCCAAAGATTTCCGTTGGATACTTACTCTCTCCAGGGCTTGTAAATCTGTTCTGTAACCCCCTCTTAATCCCTCCTCCTGCAGGGGAGTACTGTATCGCTGAAATCTTCATGATCTCCTGCAAACAAAGGGTTTAATGCAGCCTTTTGTTTATTGTCTCTGCAAAGAAAAAGGGGGTCATTTTTTTTTCTCTGTAGCCTGAAGGCTCGGGGAAGTTATGGAGTGTCCTATCCTGCTCTGCTTCCCATCCAGCATTTTGGCAGGCATGGACTAGTCCCTACCCAGGCACCAATTTGCTGGATGTGCCAAAGGAACAGAACGCTGGGGTCCATGTCACGGAAACCTTCCAAAGCCGGGGTGGAGGGAAGGCAACCACAACTGCCCTCTTCTGATGCCACCTAAATGCAAGAGACAGGGAGACTGTCCTCTTCCAGCCTCAGTGGATTGCACAGGGAATGGTTCACATTCAAATCAAAACCATCCTCACCATGCCCTGGTCATTGTGCTGCCCACCTGTGCCGTTTCATCTAATGAAGTTTACTTACATTTTACTCCATCTTCCAGCATGGGGGTTGACCTGTTGTTGTCTGTACCTATTTCAGCAGGAACACTATGTATTAGAGGTAGACAGGTATCAATCTGTCATGTCTAATATGTCTGTGTAGAAAGAGGAAAAAAAAAATTGTTTGTTTTTAAAAGGAAAAAGAAATCCTATAGATGCCATTTAAAATGGAAAATATTCTGGGAAGAATATTGGATAATAGCAAGAAAAGTTTGGAGAAAAATGAAAGCAAGGGACATGCAAATAAGCAGGGAAAATTCACAGTAATTCACATATAAAAATCCCAAATTTTTATTTATTTATAGCAAGATGGTGTTGATACTAAAATGGGAGGAGATTTGAGTGTGACTGAACAGGGAATTTACTCTGTAGCACCTACAGAGATTAGCACTGTGGCCAGGAAATAACATCATGAAAGTGGAATAATATGGACTACCATCGCTCAGGGAGAAAATATCCCCAAAGGATACTCAGAAGCAGCCACATTAGGAAAGCTGGGAAGTGATGTAGGAGGAGAATCTACTGACATAGGAGGAGAATCTGTGTGTAACTTCTGGCAGCCAGCTGGCATCGCGAAATTCCCTGCCATCCTCAGTGGGCATCACCCTCATCTGCCTGTCTTAGGCTGCAAGGTTGCTGTTAATTTTTGGAATCTCAATGCCATACACTGCGAAGTCAGAGGCCTCAGAGGAGAGCAGAGACATGATCAGATCATTTGGAGTGCGTTTGATTCATGAAGATGCAGTCGTGCTTAGATATTAGCTGGCAAAGAAAATAGCAGACTTGAGTCTACAAGTATCTGAAGGATGTAAGCAGGGTCACACAAATGCACTTGAAGAGAGAAAATAGGAGATAATGGAAAGAAGGAAAAATTCCCTACCAGTATTGAGAAGACAAGATTTGGATATAAGGTCTTAAAGAAAATTCTCTTGGATGCCTTTCTTTTTCAAATAGCAGGAAATGACCTGTAGATGCAGTCTTGCTTGGATAGGATAAAGGCTAATAATCTGAGCTCAAACCTTTGAGACACAATGCTTCTTGAGGAAAGGTTAATTTAAAAAACAAGTTAATTTCTGCCATGAACACAGTGAGCTGAAAAAAGGTCAACTATTCCAGTTTTCTACAATTCCTTTAAAAACTTTGTGTGCAATGAACAGTCAAAGGAAAGCCAAGAAACTGAGAGCCAGGAGTTTGCAAAATCATTAAAGAAACAGCAAAGAAATATAAAGCACAATGCATTCAAATCGGCACAGAGGGCCAGATGGTACATACCCAAGGGTATTAAAGGAATTAGCTGAAAAACTCTTAGGCCCATTATCCATTATATTCAAGTGCTCCTGGAGAACTGAAGGAAACCCTGGTGACTGGCAGAGGGAAAACATCACGCTTCTTTTCCAAAAGGGGAATTACAGATCAATTAACTCGGCATCCTTTCCAGGTGAAACTTGGTCTCTAATAATCAGAAAGCACTATTAGCTGTTCTGCAGGAGGAGCAACACAGAAGTGTGTCACACTCGTAGAGAGGTCACGTTAAGAGGAGCAGTTGCACCCAAGTGACAGACTCTACAGACAGATTGTACTCACAGTGTTAATGGGAGGAGGAAACCCACGTGCAGTGGGAAGTGTTGGGTGGGGAGAGGGAAGGATAAGCAGCTGCTTATCCATCATGTGGGAAGAGTTTACAGCATAGTGGGACGCGCTGGTGGGAGGAAGAAGGGATATGGTCCTTTGAGTCACCCAGTAAATTTACCCTTAAGGGTTTCACTGGCAAGGTAACTGGTTTTACAGAGAACTCTTCTGCAGAAAGGTTCTTGATTTCAGTAATTTTACTCAGTTTCTTCAGACATAATATTCCTTTAGAACCTGATCCATCCCTAAAGAGTTCCATGCAGACACAATTGACTTTAACAGTGGCTGGACTGGGCCCAAAGCTTTACAAGAAACATGTAGGGTGGATACAGAGAATAACAATGAAAGAGATTAAAATCAGCCCCTACAATAGAAAGTGGAGTATGCTTATAAATATTGCCATGTTGGGCTCCTCAGGGACTCCTGCTGAGTTGGACATTATATTCATCTGCAGTAGCACTGAGGAAGGAGAAGAAAAATACATCAATCAAATTCAAAGATAACACTCAGCTGGAGTGTGAATTGCAAATCATTTATTAGAAGTACCATCCTAAAGGGATTTCAACAAATGAAGAGTGGGACATAGTGGGAATAGCAAGAAATTGAACAAATCTAAGTGCAGAAACATCCACAGGGTAACATTGCTCACTAAGGAGAGGTCAAAGCAGTAACCCCAGAGGCTGTGGAGAGGAGTAATCCAGAAGAGCTCCTTGGATGCTAATTTGATAGAAAGCTACAGCTGATAATTCATTAAAAACACCCAGATCAATCCTCTTTTGAAGTGCTAATAGGAATACCACTTGGGGCAGGGCCTTCTGAAAAGTGTGCGGGCAAACAGGTAATGGTATAGATTAACTGGTATAGACAAGAGGGTGGAAGGAATGACCTATTTACTAGCAACATCAAAGGAAATAAACACATACATAGCCTGGGAAAAAAAAAACTAAAACAAAGGAAGGCAGCAGGGTACAGTCAGATACAGAGACAAACCTTACCATGAAAGAATGCTGCTGAGTGGGAGAGAGAGCCAAGACTTCTCAGCAAGCGATGGTGGGGGCAACACACATGGCCACATTCAGACTGGGAATGACCTGATGATTTATGTCCAGCAGGATTGGCTTGGAAATGTCTCCACTGTAGAGAAGAATAGGGTTTAAAACCACCGCACACTCAGGTCCTGTGCTTGGTTCTCCACCTCCACAGAGTCACCATCCTGCTGCCTCCGGGATCACTGCATGTTTGCAGTCACATATTTTGCTATGTTCCTTGAGCCAGTAGATGTGAAAATGAAAGCAAAATCATCAGGGCTTGAATACCAATGGGAAAGTACAGTGGAAGGAATGTCACTGCAGACAAGGTGGAAAATCTCAGTGGCACAGGGTTAAAAACTTCAGATGTGTACAGACAAGGCAAACGCCAGGCAGGTAAAGAAAAGGACATGAATTATCACATGGAGAAGCCCAGTCCTAGCACAAGGATTGCAGATTCCCCTTACAGTGCTGTGATTTGTTCCTTTTTCTAGGAGACCAATTATTTTGGCCAGAGGAGAGATTAATCTCACTTTCTTTTTGATATCCATAGGGTAGTATCATGGATCTCCAGAGTGGGAACTGTGAGAAAGAGGGGCTACACTGCCATACCTCAAGGACTTAACTCCTGTTAGCTCACAACCTCAACTAGACTTTTACCACAGACAGGAGATTAGTGTTACACTTGAAAATACGTAGCAATCTGGAAAATATGAGGAGACTTATTGGGAAATTTCACTGATTTCCTTACAAAATTGCTGGACCACTTGTTCTACCAATGTTCCCATTTCTCTGAGTTGTCTGCCCACTGACTTCCAGCTGGGATCCACAGTGCAAATTATGATCCAGAAATCTCAAAATGTGCATGGCAAACTAGCAAATTCTTTGTTTTTACACACATCACATCTAAGCCCTCATTAACAGGGGGCTTTGGGGACCCCACACCAGGAAGGGTCTGCAGCAGGCCCTCCTTTCTTGAATTTGCAGCCAGCAGAGACACTCCTCGTTCTTGTCTGATCTTCCCCACAGGTGGCAGCTCTTCACCTTGAGGCTCTGGCACTGCTGCTCACAGCAGGCCAAGGAATTCCTGGCAACTCTTCTCAGTGGAGAGGCTTTCGCCACACATAAGTGATGTGAAATCCTCCCACGTGTTTGGGAGGGTGACAGCACATGGGAACCACACAGCATCACTCGAGTGCCCGTGACAGCACCTGGAGCAATCCCAGCGGGAGCTCTGGAGGAAGGGAATGAGAGCTCCCTCCCACCCGTTGACTCCTGTGAGTTGCTGCTTGGATACAGGTTGAGGCAGCCACTGTAGTCATGGCTGTCTGTGGGCCGCCAAATTTCTAATTTGATGGTTTATGGGGCTCTGTCTATCAAAAATATTTAGGATCTGCTCATCTGTGGTTACTGCGCCGGCTTCAGAAGCGTGTGTTGGCTGCACAGAACCCACAGTAAAGGCACCATCCTGCTCAAATGCTGGCTGAATTGCCTGCTTTTTGGGCCTGGTTGTTGGGAAAGGCCATACATGTGCAACAAGCTGTTGAAAATAGTTTTAAAGGGGTGTCCCAAGTCTCCAGTGCTCCTACTCTGACTGGGCAATGCAGTGCGTGCCTAAGTATTTTTTCAGAGAAACAGTCACAATGGGAATATGCAGATATGTGAACAATTGTTGGATTTGAGACTTGTAATCAAGGACCCAAATTTAATTTAAAGGAAATTAAAATTTTCAAAGGAAATGTTTCATTGTGTAATCTCCAAATTGCACTCCATTTTAGTGTTACTTAATGAGAGGAAGGGCAGGCTCCTGGTTGAGATGATGGGACAAGTAGTCCAGGGTCAGTTCCTCGTCCTAGCACAGCTTTCCAGAACCCAAGTTACTCAATCCTCCTATGTATTACAGTCCCTATCAGAAGATAAGGATAATATTACTTTTCTCCACATTTAGTCTATTTTATCTATTAAATAATAGAGAGAGGAGACAATATAAAGATGCACAACCTCTTGCACAATGGAGCACCTCATCTTGATTAAGGACTTGCACATTATTGACATTTATATTAATTTCAGCTGTCCCAACATATGTTTTTATATAAAGGAAGACCATTGCAGAAAACTGCAGTTATGGAGCACAGTTAGCTAGACATTGCATGTATCTGTCTCTCTGGTTTAAAGAGCCATGTTTATCTGTCTAGGTGTGGGCAACGTGTTAGAGGCTGAGTGGTTTAGTAAGCAACCAAGTCTTGTGACGGAGAATTTATTGTGGCTGAAAGGCTGAAGACTAACTCTTCATTTTCACATGATGGTTTCCAAAACTAGCTATTATTCACTGTACATCTACACCATGAAAGGCTAATACATATAATTAAAACTAATACAGGTATTTTAAATGTTTTGGCACAGATTACCATAAGCCTATTTTAGTTCATAAGTGTCATATCTATTCTGCTTTATGTAAGCAAGAATAAAAGTGTAAGCTATACTGTTTCCAAATTGTGATGAGTCAATGGTAGATTATTTAAAGCTTCCTATTCAGGTGAGTGGTGATCCCCATGTCTCCTTTCAAATTTATGACCTTCCTTCCTGCCTTTAATTGTCCTACTTTTCCTGAGGAAATCAAATCATAATGGTATAAACCAGTCATTTTGTTGTACATAATGCATATGATTTGCCTTTAAAATTCAGTCAGTTTTAGCCATTTAAGGCTAAAAATGTAGAATTTGTGTGCTGTGAGCCTGAGTCAGCGCTGTGGTGACAGTGAGCAGGTTCTGCTGCCTGGAGGATGCTCAGGGGCACATTCAGGCCTAAAGAAATCTCATACAATTTCAGATGCTTGAAATTCAGGAACTTAATCTATGTTCATCACCACAGCCATAGGAGAAACAACCCTGCAGAGCAATTTTTCACACGCTCTTCTGTGGTCGTTGTCAGAACCTGAAGAATCTCCAGCGTTGCCCACCAGGCAATTAATCCTTCATGCTGGAGAACCTACCACAGTGTGACAATCTGGTCATGAAAAAGAAAAACTCTGCCAGGGTGCAAAGGGGTTCACACAAAACTGTCCCTGCACCCACCAGGTTCAGGGGGATCAGCTCCCCTGGAATATGTGCAGTTCCCAGGGAGTCTGAGAGTGATCCACCTCCTTCCACACAAACCATTCCCACCAGGTCACACGCAGATTTCAGGTTCATGCAGAACTAGAGCCTAAAGTCCTTGCTTAGGTATCTGCTGTGCCCTTGTGTTCAGCCTTCTGCAGGGGCTGAGTTGCAGACCTCTGAGGCAAATCCTCCATCCCCTCTTGCCAGCTAATAGGAAAGGAGAGTTTAATATTTCAGTTTTAGTGCTTCTTATCCATGAGCTTATTTTAATCAGTGGGGTGGAAAGCGAGGTGTCAAACTAGGAGTTATTGACAGTATTGAGGCCACTTTGATTTATGTTTCATACGTGTCCCTTTCTCTTTCTGTTCTCAAGTTGTTAAGTGACCTGACACAGAGCACCCTGAAATCTCTGGGTTTCAGAGCAGGTCTGTGATGGGTTTAATCAAATTATATTGACAAAACATGAGATCTTCAGCCAAGCTGAAAATTTATCCCAAATGCTGATCTACATCAACATTACTTCCATTGACAAAATGCCCTTTAATATTATGCCCATCTGATTTTTTTCAGGGGAGCTATTTAATTCTCCTTTGTAAACCCTGTAGAAATAGCAGACTTATATTTCATGAGAACAATCAGTTGTACTTTTCATTTACGGTTGACACCAATCTTTACAATAAAGCTTTCACCACTTCTTTAGAGGATTAAAAAGACAGAAGGGGAACACTATTGGAAATGCTGATTTATTTTTTTCTTTAGGTAGTCAAATGCTGAATCACTACAAAATATGCAGTGTGCTCTTCAACCTGCTGCCAAAGAGAGTGAGAAAGCAGGCTCCTTTCCATGTTTGTCTGTGTCATCCTCTCATGGTGTCTGTTCTACAAACAGCATCGATAGGCTTGCAGGTGGAACTCCTGTGTAAACCAAGACAGATCCCAGCTCAGCAGAGTAGTCCAGGTTATATTGACATCCTCTTGAGGTTGCTTTGCTGAATATGGGTGAGATGAAGACATTCAGGTAGACAGGACTATTCACAGTGACCATTCTGTTTGCCAAGCATGGCCTCTGTGCCCACTGAATACTGATTTCTTCAAATTTGGCGGCTATCTAACTATCTACTTTTTCATAGAATCATAGAATCATAGAATCACAGAATCACAGAATCACAGAATCACAGAATCACAGAATCACAGAATCATAGAATCACAGAACAGCCAGGGTCGGAAGGGACCTTAAAGATCACCCAGTTTCAATCCTTTTGCCATGGGCAGGGACACCTTCCACCAGACCAGGTTGTTCTCAGCCCCAACCAGCCTGGCTTTAAACACTATCAGGGATGAGGCAGTCACAGATTCTGCAGGGCCTCAGCACCCTCACAGGGAAGAATTTCTTCCAAATATCTAATTTAAACCCATTCTCTTTCAGTTTGAGTCCATTCCCCCTTGTGCTGTAACTACCTGCCCTTGTAAATAGTCTCTCCAATGTATATATTTTCTACATATTCTTTACAATATTTTGTGCATATTCTTTAGAGGATGTACAATTTGAATTGCAAAAGCAAGTCCTGCCAGGCTCAGCATTTCTGTTCGTTCATTTAAAATTTGTTTTTCCTAAACACACATGTGACAATGCATCATTCACTTTCTACTAATTTACCCCAGAAGACAATGAAAATTACTGTTAAGTAAGATGTGGAGCAATATTAATAAGATTTAAATTTTAATTACTGCCTACAGGACATAGATACAAGTTAATACACCTCATTCCACACTGTAGGGTATAATCTGTTTTCAAAATATCCTGAATGAAGTATTTTCCAGAAGTCTCTGCTGCTCCCATATGTTGCTTTTAAATATCAGATGAGTTTTCCAGTTGGTTTTAACATCTTATGCTGTGGCCAGCTGATGTAATTTGGCATAGATCCATCATGCCATCGGAAATATGTCAGTCTATACCAGCTGAGATTACAGCACAGTTCTAATTTTAAATATACTTAACATCTTTTTAATGCTTTCTTGAACAATACAAGTAAAACCTGTTTTATCTCAGTTTCTGTCCTCAGTAAGCATATGTGCAAAAGTTAACATCTTGGAAGAGATGAAAGAGAACAGGACCTGTCCCTGCTCAAACTTTAGGGCAAATATCCCTTATGAAGTCACGACAGGAGGGACTGAGTTTCAATATGACCAGTGGAATAAAAGAACACAATTTACCATTTTAAGTGGTTCTGAAAAGGAGATCTAAATTCAAAGCATTGAAGAAAATCTTCTTGGTTTCAACTCTGGCGCTGCTTAAATTACTCACTGTAAATACATAACCATATTGTTTTAGCACTTTTGCTGTTCTTTGTGATTTTGTTGACTGAGATGACCTTAATTTGCTGACTGTTCAAAGCACAGTTTTGCCTATTAAATAACTTTAAAATGCTCACCTTGGGCTGCATAAAGCTATTACTGACATGCTCACAGAATTCTTCCCCTTGACGTGCCAGTCTAGTTATACCAAAAAGACGTACACGCACACGCATTGTTACACACACACTGTTCTCACGAGCCCTTGTAAAGCCCTGACAAGGCAGAGCTTTGTACTTGCCTGGAGTGGCCACATGCTGGTGGTCCCTCGTGTGGTGTCTCTTCTCCCTCAGGAACTAATGATGCTGTGGAATGGAGCAGTTATCTCCTGTGATCTCCCCCATCCTGAGTTCATTTTCCCCTGGTGTATTTGGGACAGTTGTTGGTACCATGAGTGAAACCAAGCATCATGAGCAGGGCTGTCCATAGGGACTGCAGGCTGGCCTAAGGAGGGGCTGGAATGATGAAGCTTTCCCAAAGGTATGTCAGCTTCAGGGCTGGCATTCCAGCACAGCAAAATCCACTTTCCCAGCTAAGCTCACCCCAGCACTGGGCAGTGCAGTATAAACCCTCAGTGGGACACATCCTGACATGCTGTCGAGCTTGGCACTGCAGAGATTTCCCATTTCTCTGAGGGGGTGAAGGTAAAGCATGGACAAAGATAGGTGTTGTCAAAGTGGAAGGTGACTTACTTGACTAAATGTACCTTCTGGAAGTTCAGGCCTTGTGGGAAGACTAGCATTTAGGTCGACAGCAATTCTTACTCCCAGGTGGTGTGGGCCCTTAGGTATAGGTGTAGGTGGTGTTGGCCCCTTCAGGTATGCCCCAGAATGGTGTTTTCACAGCTGTGTCCTCCCAGGGTGAGTGCTGGATCCTTTCCTGAGGAAAAAGTGCCCCTTTTGGATGCTTTCAGAGTGCTTCAGGAAACTGTGTCTGCCACAAAATCCTCCTTGGGCACTCAGGCATCACATCAGCCTTTCCCACTCCCTTCTTCCTTCTCTCATCTTATGAAGCACCTGACACTTCGGGGCTTTCTCTGACTTCAGAAGGGAAAACAAGGATTTTCTGTTTTTATAGCATTTTTTTAAAGTCAGAAACCTTCAGATGTTTGTCTCATTCCTAATATGCCTGAAAGCCTGTTTAGGAACATTCAGCTCAAATCTGGTTTTGTGAGAGTTAAGTGTGTGAGTGATACTCTCAGGCACATGGTGTGATTCTTGGGGATGGTGCTGTGCAGGGCTAAGAGTTGGACTCGGTGATCCTTGTGGGTCCTTTCCAACTCGGCATATTCTGTGATTCTGCGATATCTGAAATCTGCTCAAGTGTGAGTGGGAAAGCAAGACGGATGCCATTTGGGAAATGCGGATTTCAACATTATTGTGCTACTTTCATACAGCAACAAAGTAAAGCTTAAAGGTCTCTCCTGTGCATGCCATTTTCAGTATGTCGGGGAAAATATATTTTTATATATATAAAGCAAAGCAAGCTGCCAGCTCCCTCCAGATGACATAAAATGCCAGCATCTAGGAAGAATAAGCTAGAAAGCCAGAGCTGTGAGAAATAGTAAAATGCAGAGCACAAACTAGAGTAGTAAAACTCTTCTCAAAGCAGTTTGGGGATATCTATGTGCAAGGTCATGCTGCCCATAGCTGTCCTATTGAGATTACAACATAAAAAGCTTTTGGTAAATTGTGGGCTGATCGTAATGTACAAAGGGTGTTTAAAAATTCCCCTTTTGACCTGAAGGAAGCACTGCTTGCCAAGAGAAGTTAAATGTCAATACCAACACAAATGTGAGTGGTAGCACTGGTATCCTTAACCCTCACCAACAATGAAATTTCCAGCACTCCCTGCATAAAATGCACCTCATCAAGGTCTGAGCTGAGTTCTTGAGACATTTGAACTTTACCCCGTTGCAGTTTAAGACATTTTGGTTGTGTTGCAGCCCTTGGCAATGCTTTCAGTCTACACCAGTTGGACACATCTCCCTGGCCATCAGTCTTCACAGTGTGTTGCACCCAGCAACTGGCAAATATTCAGTGTTTTTTCTGTTGCTTGTATTTCTCCTAATGGAACTCCTAAGTAACCTAATTGGCAATTCCCATTTTAATGAGCTCCTTATTATGGGGTTAATACCCTGCATTATTTTGTGTGGTTCTAGCCATTAGCAGCTTGATGTTAAATGGTTTTAATTTGTTTTGATGCGCATCTGTTGACTTAGCATCTAAAAAAAAAAAAATAGTTCAGCGCAGATCTGATCAGGAATGAATTTGGCATATGCCCCTGAGGTCCTAAATGCAGGCAGCAATCCTCCCACTGTCTGCCCTCTTTCAATTCTCCTTATTAAGACTTTCTCAAGATCCAGCAGGGTGCATTTTTCCAACATGATGCTTCACAAAGTTGTCCTGCCACTGCGGTAATTGGTGGCGCGCTATCGTAACCCAGCAGGCTGCTTTCAAAGCATCTCCCTAGGTGTTCAGCATAAGGAATGAATTGGCACTAGCACCTGGGGGAGAAAAGAGGAAAGGAAAATGAAAAGGGACCCGAATGGGTGGGGGAAGAGGAGGAGGAGTAGGACTGGTTCCCAGGGATTTCACACACAACTTCTGTTGCTATGGCAATCGCTCTGTCTGTCTGTACTTGCTCAGAGCAACAGCTTCATCTGGAGCCACAAAGTCAGGCAATTTCAGCAGGGCCCTCTTGGAGTGGGGGGAACAAGCAGTGGGGATGTTTACTCCAAAAAAAGGTGGGGGGGGCAAGGTGGGGGGTGTGTGAGAGAGAGAAGAAGAGTTTGCAAATATGCATTAGCCTGGTGCCTGTTCTCGCCAGGATGATGCCAGGAGCACGTTTGCATACAGCACCCAGCACAGCCACCACCTCAGCTTCAGCTGGAGCTCCCAGGCAGAGCCACAGTACTGATAAAGCAAAAAGGTTTGGGTCAGGGAAGTGAGAATTCAGCCTCCAGCATGTGGAGGAACTACGAAATATGTCTCCTACCCAAGCATCTCTTTTATGTGCTCTGAAAATGAGTAGGATGGGAGCAAGTGTTGAATCACAGATATTGTCCTTGGTGAAACACCGTCTCACCCACAAATTGCTTCTAACACTAATAGCAACATAGCACAGACAAGAATCTGTGGGAAGAGTGAGTCACTGGAAATGACATATTTATATAGCACCCCTCAGCATTCTACTATGGCATCTCTGCTTTCAGGGGATCCGGTCCTAGAGGTCCTGCTGCACTCTAGACCTTGAGGATGTACTCAGTCCTCAAGCTCTGCCTTTCCAAATACAGTAGCAGGTCAAAGTGTTCCTTACAACAGAATCCCAGGTGGCTCACTTCCACTGACCTCCAAACAGGCCAGATTTCAGCTGTGGTTCGTGATGCTATGTGACCACAGAACAAGAGAGCTGCAGCATAAGTCTAACCTGCCTGCAAGTAATCTTGCTTCCGCAGAAGGTGTTTTCACCAGGGCAGAATGGAAAAAAGACTCCATACCTTCCCACACCCTTTTCACCATGTGATTTCAGGAAACTGCTCCCTCGTGATAAAAAGTTCCTGCAATAATGCACCCCGAGGTGTTGGGTTTTAAGCTTTTCCAGAGAACAAGATGTGTCCTGCTTCAAGAAGTACTCACCAGGGTGCAGCTTGCCAAGTACTGAGATTCAGACGCAGAGAATTGATTTTTTAAATTTTTTTTCCCTAAATTGAGCTGGATCAAGTCTTCATAAGAAAAGAGTATCTTGGCACAGCCTGGAGAGAAAACAGAGATAATGCCAGTTGTGTGTTAACTTTTCAGCTGGCATGCATTTTGTTGTTTAGAGCTGGTATTAGAGGGATGTGATCTCTCTGGTGCCAGAGAGGTTAATGTAACTGTCACTGCAATCACTGGAGTTAGGCAACACATATCTCGGTTTAAATCATGCTTCACATGTGGACTTAAAGTACTGAAAGCATTTAGGATTTCAATCCGCACTTCCTCTTTCAAGTCAAGGCTTCTTTCAGCTTCACCAAATACTTTTGAATGACTTTTTTAAGAAACTGAACCAAGTGGATACAATTTCCAGCATGCAGAGCAGAACAAACTCTGCATCCTGATCCTCACGCCCCATGAGTCTTGCTCTGAGCATGGCAGTGAGCACATGCCATCCTTCCCTGAGCCCTCATGGCCACCAGCAGTGGTCTGGAGGAGCATCTGCTCTGTTTCTCTGCATCTTCCTGAAGTGTTTCCTGGCTTCATGTGCCCTGGAGTCTACTTTTATCAGGAACAAATATGAGGTGCTGCTCCTGTGTTCCAGTTGCTGGTGAATGCAGCACCATGAGGAAGGGAAAATTCCTGACTAAAAGCCCTGCTCCAAATAAATATCAGACAATGCCCCAGTTTTGTCAGGCCACTCAGCTTGCCTGGTTTTTGCTGGCTGGAGCCATCTGAATCTCCCTCACTTTCAGTAGCAAGATGGGGTTTCTCCCAGCTGTTGAAATATTCCACTTAAATACATGGACTCCTACCAGGGTTGCCTCTCCACTACAAAAGTGAGAAGTAGTAGGGCCTATCTGAAGTCAACTGCCTGCAATCATGTTTCTCTTTGAGAAAAATCTCACTTTTTCCAGAGGGCTCCCCTAGCCTGGAAGCCTGGAGATAAGGTGGGGAAGATAAAGGCTGTGCTGCAGGGCTGTTTGCATTGGAAGAGACAATAAAGTTGATGATAGTAACTGCTGAGTGTATGAGACTGAATGGATGGATGGAAAATTACTGAGATATTATATGCTGCTTTATCTTGGGAACTGAAGTGAATGTGATTTCTAGCCCAGCGTGGTGTGATACTGGCTGAGCTGCATCCTAAGATACACAGGAGAAGGCCGGGCCTCTCCTGCCTGCCAGCCCCCTGCTCTTCTCAGGGTTCTTTTCCAGGAGCTTCAGGGCATGGGCAGAGGGTAGCCTGAGGACTGGCAAATCTGTCAGGAATCCTGTCCTACCTGTGCCACCCCTGGGAAAATCAGGCAGCCCTGTTCCTCACTTTCCTTTGATTTTTATCTGCATCGTTTTGGGGTTCTGAGCCTTCATCTGCCTGTCAGTCACTCCATGTTAATTTATTTTTTTTTCAGGGCTAACAGCACTTCCCTTCCCACAGCCGTGTTGTGTAGATAAATAGGGGATGCCTGAGGGTGCACACTCCAAACCTTTCTGGCAGAGTAAACCTCAGGCCAGCACTGGGAGTTGGCTGCTGGGGCAGCAGAACAAGAGGCTGTATGGCTCTTAAAACAACATCCAAAACAACGAATGGGTGAGACACTTCCCTACCATCTGAAGCCTTCCTGACCCTTTCCCAGTGCTCACAGCTGCCAGAAAAAGTCTTCATGGAGCACTGAGCCAACTGAATGGAGGCACAGTGACATTTTCTGTCCTCCAGCCTGTGGGTTGCTGTGCTGTGCTAGAAACCTCCGTGACAGTGGGATGAATGCTTAAATGCAGGATCCACAAAAATGGAAGGCTGCTGATGTACCTGACCTGGAATTAGGGTGGAGCCTCTACCTTTCTTTTATATTTTTCCCTTCTTTCTCTTCTTCTCCCCCTCTGTTTCAGTGAGGGGCTGAAGGGCAGCAGGCTGGAAGCAGGCTGCATGTGGGGAAGCTCACACAGAGCCCAAAAGATGCACCTGAGTCCCTTCCAGGGAACTGAGAGCAGCCTGTGGGTCACCTGCACCCAACGCCCAGGTGTGCTCTCCATCAGCCCCCACGCAGGGCTCATGCATCCAAACCCAAAATGAAGGAATGGTCTGTGACGAGCTCAACAGCAGCCTGCACCCTTCTCCTTTCCAAAACTGCTGCAGAAACACTGATGGGCACTGCAGGGATTACAGCTTTGGTTTGCTTTACATGCAAAGGAAGGCCCTTGAAGCATTAGGAGAATGGAAAGGGTGGAAATAAATGTATGGACTGCATTCCTCTGACATACAAAGCAAGTGGGACCACGGGAAATAACTTGCCCCATTGCCTTCTAATCTGAACCAAACCTATTGATTGTTTGTTTGTTTTTTTTCTCCCAGAAAGGCACATCCTTACTAGAGGTAGGTACAGAGTTTTTCAGATGTAAACTTCAGAGCTCTGGATGGAGCTCCCAGTTCACCCTCTGGGGTCTGAGAAAAGAGCCCCTGTTTCCAGGATGGAATGGAAAATGGAGACAACTCAGCCGGTCCTGGCAGGAATACTGATCCTCTCTGTGCTTTGGTCGATGGTGCAGAGTCCTCTTGCCCAATATGCGGTTTCCTCACAAGCTTGGAATTTGCCTTCAAAAAGGACAAAAATTATACAGATGTGCATTCCAGGCATCATTCCCACAAGAAAGGACGATGGCCAAATTAGTCTGAATTTACACCAGCACTGTAGGTCAGCCCAGATGAGAACTGAGCTCGGCAGCCATCCAGGAGCCCAGCCCCACTGTCCCAATGTCACTGCTTCTCTTGGACCAACTCAAGGGTCCTGGAGACACCAGTGTCCACAGTCTCCTCTGCAGCAGCTGCTGCCTCAGTTTCCCCATTCCCAGGTAGTCTGGAAGGAGGCTTCAGCAGGGCTTGGTTAGCCCTCAGCCCATGGGGAGAAGGGTACCCTGTATTTTCACATCTCGCACGTAACTGAAAGGCTGGGAAAAGGTTCCAAAGCCTCAGTCAGCATCTAAGGGGTAGCACTTGTACTCCAAGATCTCACACTACAGTTTCATGACCCACATGAGGGTGTTTCTCATTACAGGCTGCCCTGCATATTGACCCTGCAAGCTGTAGATTATATATATGAACACTTCTGTGTCTGTGTGTGTATATATATACACATATCTTACAGAGATTACTGGGTCAGAGCCTTCACTGGCATAAACACGTGCAGGTCCAACAGGGACAGATGGTGTATGCCAAAAAACAAGGCTCTGTGTGACTGTGGAAAAATCTCACTGGGATGGAATTGTCTGCGACATTTTACTGCATGTCACATTGTTCGTGAAACTGAGCAAATAACTCGCCCTAAATCACCCAGCAACATCACTATTCAGAAAGCCAGCATGAATAATAAATATTCTTCTCCTGAGCCCCAAATCTGTGCCAGGGCATGCTGGCCATGCATGAATCCCTGTCCTGTCTGCCCAGTTCACCAGGGAAGGACTCCCTCCACAAGGCTGGGGAGGAGACGAGCTCTGCCTTGGAGTTCACGTCCCCTCCAGTCTGGGCATGGCCAAATTACCCAGGAGCAATGTCCAGCACTCGCAAATTAATCTCCCATGACTCACGATATTATAATTCCTGCTGTAATTCATGGTATGACTCCCAACGTTGTGCTTCCAGGATTCACCACCTGAAATTTGAGGAGAACTGCAAGGGCTTGATTGGATGTGTGGATTGCAGGGCGTCTCCCAGGGATCTCCTGTCCGTAGAGCAGAAAGCACTCACTTCTCAGCTACAAATGTTCCAGCCCAGAAGTGCAGTGGATTTCCTGTTTGCAGAGATCCCAGATGTTTGCTTTAAAACTCACTCCAGCCCAAATGTTCAGGCTGGTGAACTTGTTCGCTGGACCGTTTCCAGAAAATGAATGCAAAAATGGGGCTGGGACAGGAGTGACAGGCGATGGTTTATTAGTTCATCCAGTGTGAGTCAAATGCACACAGACACTGTCTGGGATTTGACCAGCCATGATTGGAAAACTTGTAGGAATCAAGTAATGGAGATGGTAGAGGAAATCCTGTCATTCATTGTTTTAGTCTTACTGATGTCACTTTTATGTCCCTTTTATCCCTTGTCCCATCCAAGGCTTCCAGAGAGAAAGTTGTGACTGACAGTTTTGGTCAGACAACCAGACATGACGTGCAAGAGGTCAATTCATCCTCTGTTTGTCAGAGAGGAAGAGATTTATTTGCTGTAGGTACATCCGGCTTTGACTTCTTTGCGATGCTCTTTGTTTATGCAAACCAGTCGGCCGGGGGCACAGGGGTCAAGATCTACATCCCAAGTAGGAAATCAGTGCTCAGAAATAGCAGCCCTGGGAGTTCATGAGATGAAGGTCCCTCCAGGCTCCCTTTCCAGCGTGCCCCCTGGAAGGAAAAACAAAAGCCCTGTCTTTCTACAGGAGGGCGTATTTATGGCTTTAAATTGCAAAGCCAAGCTTTATCAAAATGCAACAAGATGATTCCAGGGCAGATACACAGAGGAGGTGATTGAGAACTGTTAGCTACCTACACTTTTCAAATGGAAATTCCAAGCACTTTAGAACATGTTGTGTTTTGATAAATTTTGCCATACCAGCCGCTTTTGCAAAAACATTTGGGGATTGAGACAATGAGTCCCTATTTGCTATTTAAACACAGAATAAAGGTCAGGTTTGTGCCCAAAAGAACACAGACTCTTAATAAGTCTAATCAGGTGGCTTTCTTCCCTTGAGCTGCAGTTATGTGGTAATCATCAGAGGGTTTTATGAGCTGAAGGCTATCTGCACATGACATAAGACCTCTCTTTCTTTACAAGTTACTTTTACTACTTGCTTGCAGCCGTGGCTTCTTTCTTGTTTTCTTAACCCATTGCTGTTAAAAATTGAAAGTGGTTCAAGTCTCAGGTGAAATAACTCCCTCCACTGACCCTGTTAATGACAGACCTCTGTGCATGGCTCGCACAGTTCATGAAGCTGGTTGGTTTCCTTGTGCTGCCATCTACAGAGCAAGCAACAGGTAGTGCCTGGGGATTATTAACAGCCAGTTAATTGCAAATCCTCCTCTTTAAATCTTCATCATCAGTGCATTCTCCACCTCTGGTAAGGACTGATGGCAACTGGGACTGCTGGTTTTCTCTTCCAAGACTGTCCTTGAAGTTATCACCATAAGACCTTCTTAGTCTTCTTCAAGTCTCCAACCCTCAGAGCAGAGATCAAGAGCCAGACCGCAGCCCTAAGAGTTTCTGGACCATCCAGCAAGTGATCTCTTCCTGCCTCATTCTTACATCATGCTTTGATTCTTCCTTCTTGTCCGCACAAAACTTCTGTCTCTCCTTCAACCATGTGAGGCTCTGAAATACTCCTCTAGCACCAATCCCCCTGTCTGGGGACATTTTTCAGTGTGGTACAAAGGAACTGGAGCCTCTGCTACTCAGCTGCAGCATGATCTTGTCACCTTGCTTCACCTTGGTGGTTCCCTGCATAGGATAGAGCTGTGACATCCTCCTGTAAACGAGGAAAATGTTGCCTGGGGTGCCCAGAGCTGAGTGCTGTTCATGCCAGGGGCCAGGTAGCAGACAAAAAACTCCTTGAGACAGTGAGGCTGACAGGAACCCATTTACTTTTGGTGGTTTAGACACTGCAAAAAAAACTCCTTTAACAAAACCTGATGATACTTAAACTGTGTCTGGAACCTCAAGGTGCTGTGTGGACCTTCTTTTTCCACAGAATTGAAGAAAGGAGATGGGGACTGTACTGATTTATAATGTGCTAACAGCCTTACAAATCTGATCCAGCCTGAACACTCTGAAGGTCCTGTATGAAACCCTAACCTGGGTGACTCCCTTTAGGTTTCTGCATGTGGTGCATAGAGTGACTGCAGCTGAAAAGTCTGGATGCAAAGGGCATGGACCTGCCTGAGGCAGGGATTGCAGAGCAATGAGGTCTGCCCCTGGGATGGGGCTGATGCCAGGTTCCCTTGCAGCAGTGAGAAGGCAGCACTCCCGTGTGATGGACTTCACCCTGTTGTGTTTGCTCCCTGGAGGGCAGCAGGCAGGAGAGAGCCAGACCTGGTGCAAGGTTACAGATCCAGTGTGCAGAGCAGTCTCAGTGCACACAGCCAGACATTTGCAGACACAGAAAAGCCACACTCCTGGGAGGCTGCAGCAAGCACAGCCCATCATTTGTCCAGCCCTGCAAGAAACAATCATCCTTGGAAATGTTCAAAAAACATCTAGATGTGGTGCTCAGGGACATGGTTTAGTGGTGGGCTTGGCAAAGCTGGGTTAATGGCTGGACTCAATTACCTCAGAGGTCTTTTCCAGCCTGAATGACTCTGTGATTCTATGAAATGGTGGGGTTAACAACTGCCAGCCCTTCTTGAGGTCTGCTTGGTCCTGGAGAGCACCCAGGCACAGCGGAGGCAAGGGAAACACGGCGCTCCTGCAGATTCGCTGTGTGCCCCTTCACGACTCTGTCCTGTGCAAGGCAGCAGCCAGCTCCCTCCCTCCCTCCATCCCTCCCTCCATCCCTCTCTCCATCCCTCTCTCCGGGCCCCGGCGGAGCCAAGGAGGGCAGGGGTGAGCTGCGGTCCCGGAGCCGCGCCGGGAGAGCGGCCGCGCCGCGAACGCGCCGGCACACGCGGAGCGAGCGGCGCTGCGGGCCAGCTGCGGCTCGGAACCTGCGGCGGGGCACGGCCTCCGCTCGCCTAATGGCTGAGCCGAGCTTGCCAAAGCAGGTAAAGATATAACCTGCAGCTCCCCGAGCGTGTTGGTGCAGCTCTCGGGCTGCGTCCCGGCGAGGCAGGAGGGCACCAGGCAATAACTCGCATACCTGAGCTGGATTGTGTAAAATGTGGCTCTGAGCACCCTCCTGCCATGTTGCTGCTTGTGCGCTGGGTTTATTGCTCTCTGCCCCAGCGGTGTGTGCGCTGGTATTTTCAGGGTGGGGTTCATCACAGGCTTCCATCATTTATTTCCCTTCTCTTTGCTGGGGTTTCTGGAGCTTCTGCACAGGCTTTTGGGGCTGTTGGAATAATATTTTTGTGCCTCCGCCTGTTTTCTGTGTCTGGCGTGTCTTTGGCTTCAGGGTCATTCTGTCTTACCAACAGGGAAGAAAACTGCAAATAGGAAGGTTTTTTTATGCAGCTGAGGCAGGGTCTGGGTGCTCAGTACCAGATCAGAAACCACCCTTCAATAGCACAGAAATTGTTTATATTCCCAAAGACTGACATCCAGGACTCTGCATCTGCCTGCACTGCCCAAGCACTCACAGGCACCACACAGGTATTGCTGAAAGCCTAACTTGCACCATGCAGAGAGACTGCTGGCCCCTCCTGTGGGACCCAGATCTGCTGCAGAGGAGAGCCTAATGAGCAACAACAGCCAGCCTGGCTCTTCAGTCTCAGTTCCCAGGGTGCTTGCTCCACCTGCACATCCCACACAGTGCCTTAATTCCCCTGTGCCACCTCCACCTCCCGGGCTGCTGGGGAGGCACCGAGGCAGTCGGTGAGTCACCTGCAGGCACTCGCTGCTGCCCGTGGGTGACTTGCAAGAGGCTGGGGGGTGGCAGGCAAGCCCTCCTCCTTCCCTGCAGAGGACTCCCAGCTTTGTTTAAAAAGGCATGATTGATGTTAATAGCACACGCAGCTACCTGGAGGCTGCAAAAACCTGTAGGAAAAGATGCCGTGAGCCGAAGGGAAGCCGTCTGCATCATGTTGAGCTACTGCCCTCTGCTGCTGTGCAGCCCCGGCCAAGGAGGTGGTGGGGTGGATGCATCCATTTCCAGCAAAACCTCTCACTGGAGGCTCCCAGAGCCTGCAGAGCCAAAGCCGACGGAGCCTTCCATCCTGCCTTGCCTTAGGAGTGGGAAGCTTCGCCCAGGTTTTTATTCAGGATCAAAGCACACAGATTTGTTCGGCTTGTCCTGAACACTCGCCGTCAACCTAGGCAGCCTACGAGGAAGTAACTGTCATTTACCGAGATAAAAGGTTGCAACTTAATCGCTAATTATCTCTTATCGTGCTTTGCTGGCCGGACATGAGCCAAAATGAACACAGGGCTGCCAAGAGGCGCTGCACTGGTGCCCGGGAGGAGGGAGCCTCTGGGCACAGAGTCCTCAGAGCTTCTTGTCATGTGCCTGGTGCCCCTGCACACCACGCACCATCCCCATCGGTCATGTATTAATGAAACACCACTTTCTACACAGATCTTTGACCTGTTCTGATCAGTGTCTGAAGGCTGCCCAAAAGCCAGGAGCAGGAGGGGAGCTGGCAGAGGTGGAATGCAGTGCTCAGTGAAACCCCAAGCCAGGCAGAAGAGCTCCTTCTGGGATGTCTCCAGGCCAAAATACAGAGGAATGCCGAGGGACAGAGGAACAGGGAACCCATTTCGGATATAACAGCAGGGTCTAAGCAGTAGTATTAAAAGCAAAAGTCTGTGAGGCACCTGAAGCACAATCTGGCTCCTAATTTGGCTCCTGATGATGTCAGAAGTAGCAGCTGCTGGATCTGGATGCAGGTTATCCCCAATTCCAGCTGAGCTGATTGGCACACAAAAAGCAATGTCATGAAGTAGGTGGCAAATAGATGACACTTCCCTGCTGTCACAGCCTGTCCTGTTGCTGCCCATACCAAGAGGAGTGATGACACTTTATACTCTTCCCTCCCTCCCTGAGTGAGTAAACAACATGCGAGCAGCTCAAGAAAATAAAATTAGCAAAGTCTCTCCTATTTGCCAATGTGTGTTAAGAGAAATGGTCTCTGCTCTGCCCTGGGCTAAACCCCACATCCACCTCTACAGATTTTAGATAGAGTTTATAACCCTAGGCTCAATTTGTCTTCTCTTTCTTGACAGGAATAAGGATTTTAAAAGCCATCTGGAAAAATGTGTCATCTTCTATGACAATAACCCATTGAATCAGCAAATTGTTTTTGTGGAATGGAAGAGTTTAGTTGAAGGGGCCTATGGAGACCATCTAATCCAAACGCATGTCAACTACTAAAATTAGACAAAAAATATGATGGGGCATGGTTCTTTAGCAATAGTGGGTGAAATGTCTGTCACTTCATGTTGAGCAGAGTGTATGACTACAATCAGCACCCAAAACAAAGATCATAGACTATGTCCCTGATGCTGCTGTTCTTTTCACTCCAGAAACATTATGCCCTAGATATACCATAATATTTTTTCAGCAAATTAGAAAAAAAGTCTGTTTTAGTTAGCATATGAAATGCATTCTGCACACTGCTACTGTCAAAATTGTAACTGCATAATGAAATATAATTTGGGATGTAAAAATGGCATTTTAATATGCTCTACTGAGGGAGCCGAATTTGATATGTCATGCTAGCTTACTGGTAATTTGCATTTCCCATTGGGCAAACTAAGAGACAAGTAGTCATGCTTTCCAGAAAGGTGTCAAGTCATCCTCTGTCAAAAATATGCTTTTCTAGGCCGTACAAAAAATGTTAAATTTTGCAATGCATGCCTTAATTCAGAGGAGATAATCGGAGTCACATGCTTTAGAACAAAATTACCATAGTCAGGTGACTGCTAGAGGAGGCAGTCACTGTCACACCAAACTGGCAAAAAGTTGGAATGGTGTGCAAACCTCTCTCTGCTGCCTCAGTTTGGGATCAGGCTTGGCCAGGGGCTGGTGTTGGAGCAACAATTACTGGAGCTGCCCAGGATGCAAAGCCTTTGGAGCTACTGGTCTTAGTGGATAGCTTTAACAGCCTTCTCTTTCAGCTAAAGCTGGGGAAACGGATTCTCAGACGTGTGACTTAAAACCAGAGTTTCTGTTGACTGTCACACAGAGGAACAGGCCAGGTACATCTGAGTAGCTGCCAGAATAGACCAAGACAGCTCAGCTTATGACTAAAAACTTATTTCCATGAAATATAGCCTGGTTTCTGAATCAGGACGCTACTGCTTTAGAAAAGAGATGCTGTGCAACAGCAGCAGACATGCAAAGTCCAGGCACTGCCACCTCCATCCACAGGAACAGGTTGGAGTCACAGGGGTCTGTCCCTGGGTGGTCGGAATCTTTTAAACTAGGGCTCAAAAGTGCCACTTCAACTCCTGCAGGGACCCCAAGCCGTGCCTGAGCCTCCCTTCAGTGCAAAACAGACACTCAGGAAGGCCAAGGTGAAGTCAGGACTCGTCCACCCCAGCAGCAAATGCTATACCCTGGACATGGGGCAATGTCCTTCCCTGCAGGAACAGCCACCTTCACTGATGCCATTTCCAACACCAAAATCCACTCACAGCACTTCACCCTGATTGCTCCACGGCCAATTAGTGACCTTTCTAACAGGATGTCATGTCCTTTTATCTTTATTTGCACATTGCTCCAGACTCCAGAGCGCTGGCTCAGCAGCCCTGCAATGCCAGATGCTGACCTGAATGAACCTTTATCATCTGCTTCCACAGTTTCTGAGTGCTTCACAGGGAATCCTCTGACCTCTCTCCTTGGACTTGGAGCCTGACTGACAAGTAACCCCTCCACACATCCTTTTTTTTTTTTTTTTTTTTTTTTTTTTTTGTTTTTCCCTCCTTTTTTTTTTTTTTTTGACAGGG